>JZKD02S0459684.1:126039-143462 GCA_000966675.3 Picea glauca | reverse complement strand
TTATTTATGAATCAAATTTAAACCACTATGGAAGATGCCGAGTTAAACTAGTTTGCGAATAAAAGAAGATGCCACATTAAGCTTCCATAGAAGATGGAAGAGAAATTTCTAAGTACAAGAGTTGACCGACTTGATCAAATTGTTACGATAGACCACATGCCAAATAATCTTATAAATGCATATGATATTATCCAACTTTTTAAATATAAATGACCAATTTCACTTATATGTGAAAACTGTACATAGAAGGTCAACTCATAATTTATATATATAATTTTATATGGTTGATATAAAGGATCAATTACTCAAAGTTTATGTTAAAATTATGCTATAAATGTCAACAAAAAATTACTAAATATAATTTTATAGGTGATATCAATTGGTTTTAATGGATGTCCATGATCATCATTATATATATAATTTTATAAATTTGATATTAATTATTGAGGAAATATTTATGCTATCTAAAATAAAAAGAAGAGTATACTTCTTTTTAATTTTATTTAATGTGTTTAAGTATCAAATGTATTTGAATGCCTAAGTGGGCCTAATGTTTAAGAACATATATTTCCTCTTAAGAGGTCACAAGTTCAAATCCAGAGGGGGGTAGGGTGTGTATACCTCCCTCCCTTGTCCCACAAACAAGGGGGTAGGGTATGCATACCTCCCTCCCTTGCTCCACAAACAAGGGGGTCTCATACGGGGTCTCATTTTAATTTTTAATGAATATTTTATTTTTTTATTAACTATGATAATATTTATTTTATGGGCTAAGCTCTGTGCATTGACATTGAGGGGGATTTGCCTCTCCATGCAACATTTCATCTTTGGAACCAGGATGAAAGATTTCGGTTAGATGGCATATAGACACAAATAACATTGTGGATACTCGAGTGAGACTAGCGCATCTAATAGCCACGATTGGATAGGAACACCCACCACTTGGGTGCAACGTACTGTTGATGTTGTTTCCACGAACTTCAGGGTGGCCACCCTGCCTCGATTTCAGGCTTAACTGGAAGAAATGGTAGATGAAATTCAATTGGAGAGAACCATGACTAGGAGGTGGAAGATCTAATAACCAAGTGATTTATGGATGTGGGTAACATGATATGGCATAAAACCAAGTACTAGAGGATGATTGATTTATATTGACACCTCAAAACATAGTTGGTACAAATGTTGTAATGATTTATATTGGCACATCAAAACATCATTGGTACAAATGTTGTAATGATTTATATTATCACCTAAATACATTGTTGGGACAAATGTTGCAAACGTAAACCAATGAAACACATGAGAACACCCAAAACACTATCCATCTATAGTTAAATGGTCCAATCTTCTCCTCATAGAAGTTTTATCTCGGTTGTCATCATGAAGCACAATGATAACAACCTTATCACCTAAGAGCACCACACAATCAACACCTAATATACCTCATGACTCAATTGCAAATCCCCAATCTCACTGAAAAGTATGTACACATTTTTTGGTTTTGAATATAAAAAGTAGTGGATATAACATAGTTTCCTATAACTTTTAGTTTTCTCTTTTAACTATTTTTTAAGCTAGACATGATACTCTAAAAAAAACCTCTGGATATCGACATATGACTTATTTCTTTTATGTTGGTTTGATTATTTTTTTTTTTGAGGGAGCAAAAAAAATTCTGAGATAAATTAATACTAGCACAACCACATAATTGTGGTTGATCAACGCTGAAAGGCTGATAAGATGAAAAGAATTCTTAACAAATTAACAAATAAACGGTTGAGTTTCATTTATTTGGTGTTAATATTTTAATTTTTGTTAATCACTTAAGTGGCAATCAATTAGCTATCAAAGTAATTTTTAAATATGATCAGGTAAATGTAAAATGGTAAACACATAAAGGGATGTCTTTATAATAGCTAGGAAGTTAATGATTGAAATCACAGTCATTTATTTTGTGTGACTACTAAGAATATTCCAGCCATATTTAATCATGTACATAGAAAACTTATTAAGCACTAAACCCCTATTAAATATGCCCATTGTCAATAGGTGTACGTCTTTAGGCATAAAAAACAGTCATGTGTGTTTATAAAAAAATTAATATTTACATTATGTTGAAATTAATATTCATATTATTGGAATTGGTGAATTAATCAACCTTTTAGTCATAAATTTTAATCCTAGGGTTGGCAATTGAAGATGATGGAATATTCCTCGTAGTCTTCTCTAATCAATGATTAAGATTTTGATAAATTAACTTCCACTCATTTATAAAAACGTAAGTTTATGTGATTATTTTTTCACATTTATTAAATAAGATTTAAAAATTTACTTGTTCACCACCTCATTGCCACATTAATCACTCATTGCCACTTTAAGTGATTAAGAATTGATTATACTTAAATCAGACAGGTGTGACCACGAATCCGCTTCCTCTACCCACGATTCGGTTTCGGATTTTCAATTTCATGCCAGGTTTCACCTACGTTTCAAATGCCACCCCGCGTTATGGATGGAGAGCCTGTGCATTTTTAACTGCGCACATCTCCCTTTCGGCTCTCTGTGCATTTGGTTTCTTTGCATGGAGACCCTTTGATTTTTTTGTCATTCTCAATCTATTATCATTATCTTAGATCTAGGGTTCTTTACATGTTAAGGCTATATGCCAATTGCCAATTCCAATAGATACGAATTTCAATACAGAAAACAATTCTTTATAACAGAAATTTTTGCGAATTGTAATGTAATGTTTTCAAAATTTTGATTTTTTTGTCATTCTCAATCTATTATCATTATCTTAGATTCTTGCGAATTGTAATGTAATGTTTTCAAAATTTTGATTTTTTTGTCATTCTCGATCTATTATCATTATCTTAGATCTAGGGTTCTTTACATGTTAAGGCTATATGCGAATTGCCAATTCCAATAGATACAAATTTCAATACAGAAAACAATTCTTTATAACAGAAATTGTTGCGAATTGTAATGTAATGTTTTCAAAATTTCTGTAATGAATTGTTGTGAATTGTAATGAATTATGTATTAATATAGAAATTATGTAATGAATTGTTGCGAATTGTAATAATTATGTGTCAATACAAAAATTCTGTAATGAATTGTTGTGAATTACAATTAAGGCTAGATGTGAATTGCAAACTCCAATAGATGTGAATTTCTGAACAATTTGATATAATGTGCACTGCAAACCAGCCTTAAAATTAATATGGATATGTTCCATGCATTAGTAGATAGATAGAGCATTGAATGCAACGCATTTAGTATTTGAATGTTCTGTACTTCACTGTTGTTGTCATATATGCATGCAGATGGAGAAGGTTACTGCACATAACCCTACAGACAAACAAATCGCCTGTGCACATAACCCTACAGACAAACAAATCGCCTGTGAAAAGAAGGATGACAAAAAATCTGAAGCTGAGATTAGAGAAAATGTTGCCAAGGCTGAACACAAAGCTGAAACAAAAGAGGCCAAGCAAACTGGCCACACGCGTACAGACAATATTGATTCGCCAAAAAAGCCATCTCTTGATTCGGAGGAGGTCATATCTTATATGTGGACCCATATTTTTATGGTTAAATTTTATTGTAACCTTATTAGTATATGGGTTTGCATTAATTGTAAAGATAAAATTAATAATTTTATCTATAATAAAAAGGGTATCTCTGGATTTTTATATGTGACGTCAAAATTATAGAGTTGGTAAAGTACATCATGTACGTTGCAAACATTTTCACAATTCCACCAAATCCACGGGAATCTCCGCGTAACGAAATTCTTTATGTATTTCAATCAGTTAACTTTATCATGATTTTGTGATTTCTTTAATAAGGCAGAGTTGTCATCAACTAAAAGTATAAGTCCACTCACCATTGATTTTTTTAATAAAACAGAGTTGTCGTGAATTAAAGGGTATGCTATGTTGATGATCCTATACGCCTACAAAAAAAATATAAAATTCCATCTTTGAAAATTGTTGAATATGCCTAACAACAATCATTTTTGAGGCTATGATGTAGTTTAACGTTAAAGTAGTTTAAATATTTTATTATTTTTTGGTTTTTTTTATTATTATTATAATCCTTTAAATCAATTATGAATTTATTCAAGAATATTAAAAAAAAAAAAAACATTCTCACATACTTCAATTTCTCTACATACTAGAATGGATAGAAATAATGGAAAAAATAGAGAAATTGGAGTATTTTCATGTAAAGAATTTTCATAGCCATTCATTTAAAACCTAAATTAACTTGTTTGAAAATTAAGCATATAAAAACTATAGAAAATATTTAAAATTTTCAATATCTTAAATTGATTGAGATTTTGGAGGAAAAGGATATCTAAACTTTTGAAGACTTTGGATTTACATGAGACCTTGTAATTATCTATGATGTACTATGCAATGTTAAATTACAGGTTAAGTGGATTATAAAAAGGTGTTTGTTCAAAAATTTTATGAGAGTGAAAAGAGACTAATGACGAAAGTGAACAACATTTATGATAAAAGCGAACTTGAGATTTATAGGGATATACTTGCATTATCCCCCTAACCACTCACGATGTGTGTTAGTAGTGAGGAAAATTGCATTGCACATAGAAGCACTTTGTAAATAAATTAAACATTCATGTAAGTTTAAATAAGTTATGTAAGTGAATTTCATGAAATATTTTATGTAAGTGACTTTGAAAAAATATTTCGTATAAATCTCTTAAACTATGATAAATTTTTACTTTACCTATGATCCAATAAACTATGATGAACTTTTAAATTAACTCTGATCCAACATATATTATCTTTGATGCAATCCAACATAACTTTAGGTTACAATGACACGAACATTTCAAGATGTCACAATTTGACCAACATATGCCAACATCACAATCTGACATACAAAACAATGTCGCAATGTGTCGATCATAAATATAAGTCGCAATTTCACGAAAATATCCCTGTTATCACATTTTTACAAACATATCATGACATTGCACATATCCTAATGTCACAATGTCACAATGTGACAAAACTTTCCAAATGTCACAACGTATGTACACAACTCAATTTTGCAATGTGATGATCATAAATAGATGTCACAATGTGACAGACATAGCCCTTTCATCGTAATTTGAAGAACATATCATCATTTCACAATGTGCTACACATATCTTAATGTCACAATGTGAAAAGCATTTTCAAACATCATAATGTGTTGAACATAACAACTTGTCACAATGTGATGTACGCAACTGAATGACGCAATGTGATGCTCATAAATACATGTCGCAATGTGATGAACATAACCCTTTTCCCACATTTTGATTAACATTTCATCATGCCACAATGTGGCGTACATATTCTAATGTCACAATCTGACAAACATTTCCAAATGTCACAATGTGTCAAACATAACCCCTTGTCGCAATGTGATGTACACAACCCAATGTCGCAATGTGATGAACATATCCCTATCGTCGCATTTTGATAAACATATCATCACACCACAATGTGACACACATATCTTAACGTTACAATGTGACACATATTTCCAAACATCACAATGTGTTGAACATAACCCCTTATCACAATGTGATGTACATAACTCAATGTCACAATTTGAAAAACTTACCCTAACACCGCAATGAGATGAACATTTCCTGATGTTGCAATGTGATGAACATAACCCACATTGCAATATGACGTTCATGCCCAAAAATTTTAATATTATAAAACTCTTTTATCTGTCACATTGCAATGAACTTTGTAATGTTGTAATGTTATGCACATAGATTCGTCGTCACTATGTGACCAACCATAGCACCATAGAATGATATGTATGGATATCCTCACGTCACAATGTCACAAAGATTTCAAAATGTCGCATTCTGATGAAGACAACCCATTGTCGCAATGTGATGTACACAACCCTAATGTCGCAATGTGACAAGCATTTCCAAACATCACAATGTGTTGAACATAACCCCTTGTCGCAATGTGATCTACACAACTCAATGTCGTAATGTGATGATCATAAATAAATGTTGCAATGTGATGAACATTGCCTTGTTGTCACATTTTGATGAACATATCATCACGTCACAATGTGACACACATATCCTAACGTCACAATGTTACAAAAATTTCCAAATGTCATAATTTAACGAACATAACCCTTTATGGAAATGTGATGTACACAACTCAATGTCTCAATGTGATGATGAGAAACATATTTCACAATATGATGAACATAGCCCTATTATCGCATTTTGACGAACATATCATCACGTTGTAATGTGACACTAATATCCTAACATCACTATGTGACAGACATTTCCAAACGTCGCAATGTGATGAACATAACTCACATCACGATGTGACATTCATGTTGAAAGCTTGTTATGTTACAAAACTCTTTCATTTGTCACATTGCGATGAACTTTGTAACATTTTAATTCTATGCACATAGACTTGCTGTCACTATGTCATGAACCATAGTACGATGGAATGATATATGTGCATATCCTCATGTCATAATGTCACAAACATTTCAAAGCACACCAATGTGACGAAAATAACCCATTGTCGCAAGGTGATGTACAAAACCCTAATGTGGAAATATGACAAGCATTGCCTAACATTGCAATGACACAAACATTTCCCAATGTCGCAATGTGATGGCCATGACCCTTCGTCCTAATATCTTCAACATAATTTCTGGATGTCATAACCGACGTCGCCCACCATAATCATCTCCACATGGTCTACAAAGGCCAGCCATGGGCATGGACAACCATAGTCAAACCTCATCAACCATAGCCAATCATGGTGATGGTCAATCATATGAAACCATGGTGAGGGTCAACCATGATCAACCATAATAGTCTATGTATTAAAATATTAATGTATTAATTATTCAATACATTATTGAGATGTTTAAATTTAAGTATTAATACATTAATAATAATAAATTTAATACAATATAAAGTATAGATTTGATTTTTATTACTTTCTTAAAGTATTATTAATATATTAGTTTATTTTTAATATATTACTTTATTAATATAGTATATTGTATTAATGTATTCATGAATACTAATGAATACTATTGAATTAATGTAGTGATTGTATTATTAAGGTATTTATTAATTAACATGCTATATTAATTAACAATTTAATGATTAATGTTATAATATATTATTAATAAATAATTATAATGCATTACATTATACATTAATGTTTAATACTTTAATTTATAGATTAGATTAATAATTTAATAAATTTATAACTTTATCACTTATTTTTTTTACAATAATTTATATATGGTTAATGTATTATAAACACATTATTAATGTATTAATACATTATTAATATTTTAATACTCAATTGATGTAAGAATAATATTTCACTTATCAATACTTTAATGTTATAGTGTAATATTTTAATGTCTCATTTCATCTAATGTATTAAAAATATATTTTTTTCTATATTAATGTATATTGTATTTTTAGAGACTTTATTAATATATAGAAGTTTCTAATGCATTTTATGTATTTATTGATATATTTAATGTATTAATTTAATACTATATTATTACCTTATGAATATGAATGTATTAATTAATTAATTAATACATAATATTATCGATTTATCAATCATTTAATATGTTATATTACACACTAATGTCAATTAATAATTTAATATATAAATGTTTATTATATATTATATTAATATTACATTACAAATCAATATATCAATATCTGAATAATTTAATGTATTACTATCTTACACATTAATGTATTATAAATTAATGTATTAATGTATATTATTAATTTATAATACATTAATATATTATACTTTAATATATTATACTTTAATATATTAATGTATTATATTTACATTAATGTAAAGTAATACTAAATACATTACATAATATATGAATCAATTCATAATATGTTACATTCAATACTTTAATACATTTATCCATCAATTAATACTTTAATTTATAAAAATAAATTATCTATTAAATTAATATTTTAATGTATTATATTTACATTAATGTAATGTATTACTAAATATATTACATTATTAATGTATGAATTAATTAATAATTAATATGTTATATTTAATATTTTAATATATTTATCTAATAATTAATATTTTAATTTATAATTTTTTGATATATTAAATTAATATTTATATATTAATTTAATGTAATATTAAATTATTATATTAATTTAATGTATTATTATATTAATTGTCGTTCCCTAGGCATGTTGGTCTTCAATTAGAAACAACCACATTAAGTAAAAAGTGGTTGATATATGTCGATTGATGTCATTTTCCACTTTTTTTAATTAATGGCGTTGATGTGATCGACCTATATCAACCACTTTTTACTTAATGTGGTTGTTGCTACTATTTAGACAATTCAATCATATATAAATATAACACTTTTGTCTCACTTATGTAGATTATATTCTCTTTTATTTATTTATTTTTAATGGACTTTCACTTTTATTTAAATCTTCTAAATTTTATTTTTTATTTTAAGATAATAATTAGAGTGTTTAAATTTTCTAAACATTAATCATAAATAAAAATTTATAAATTACAATAAAATAGTGTATGAATATTTTATTTCTTTATTTATTTTTAATCAACTTTTACATTTAAATATTATAATTTTTTATTTTTATTTTAAGATAATAATTGATATTTTTGCTAAATATTCTCGCAAAAAATTGTTGGATTTTTAAATTTAAGTGAATATTTATGTAGAATTTGAATATCCAAATTTTTCAACATGTTGAATTTATTTTTACATTTAAAAATAAATTCTAAACAACAAAAAAATACTAATTAATGTAAATTTATACACAATTCTTTAAATATCCACTCAAAATATTAAAAAAAAATCTAAACATTGAATATAGATAAAAATTTATAAACTAAACTAAAACTAGTGCATGAATATTATACCTTGAATCATTGGGAATACTTTGTATATGTGTTATTGATTATTAAAGTAATAATTAATAGTATTGAGTCGCCAATTTCTTTTTTTAATTATATTAGGCTCATAATTTCGATGATTTGCAATTTAACCTATATGATACGGTGAATGTTATTTATTTTAAAAGTATATCTTTTAGTTACCAAAGTGGATTTGGTGAGTTGGTAATGTTATTCAAAATCCGGTAATGTTATTCAAAATCTAAGCTCTTTTTTAATAAGTATATCTTTTCTTTAGCAAAGTGGATTTAGTTAGTTCGTGATAATATTATTGATTAAAAATTTAAATTATATCTTACTATGACTTCAAATGGCAATCAAAATTGGTTAAAGTTTTCCACCAATAAATAAGTTAAAGTTTTTAATGAATAATAAATAGAAAAAAAATATAAACTATACTTTACTATGATTTTAAATGGAAATCAAAATTGGTTAAAGTTTTCAATCAGTAAATAAAAGAAAGGAAAATAATATTAATTATTTTATAAAAGAAAATGTAAAGTGGATAGATGAAATAACATACAAAATACCATGCCACAAGGTTGGCAATCAAAATTGGTTAGAGTTTTCAATCAATAAATAGAGGAAAGGAAAAGAATGTTAATTATTTTAAAAAAGAAAATGCAAAGTGGAAAGATAAAATAACATACAAAATACCATGCCACAAGGTTGGTAATCAAAATTGGTTAGACTTTTCCATTAATAAATAGAGGAAAGGAAAATAATGTTAGTTATTTTAGAAAAGAAAATGCAAAGTGGAAAGATAAAATAACATGCAAACTACCATGTCATAATGTTGGAAAGTGGAAGACTGCTTTGCATCAATGCAATTCAATTTTGACACGACACTCTTTGGTAACAACATTATTTATGGAACCATTCATTATTGTGCTTTCAATCACTATGCTTAGTAATTATGGTTAACATGGATAGGTTTGAGCTAGTGAGTGGTTGAGTAGTGGAAGTAACAAATGAGAATGGAAGTGGGAAGGAATAGTTTAAAAGGAAAGGAAAATGAAATTCCATCTCTCAATTATAAATTATAAATATAAATAGATTTCAGTATGCTTTATATGTTGTGTATTCATTCATATGGAATGTATTGAAATATGTTATATATTCGTTCATATTGTTTTCATGCTAATTATAATTTTTAATTAATACGTATTTGAAAATTTTAAAATACTACATATAGAGTGACCGAACAAAATGAATCAAAAATCTATATTTTAAACAAGAATTGAATACTAGAAAATGTTATATTCATTCATATTAAAAATAGAAATATAGAAATAAAAATACTATTTTGAGAGCATGTCCTTTTAACTAATATGTGAATTAATATATGTGGTGATTGTATACCTTCTCTATATTTATTTATGTGGTTATTTGTTGTTATGACTGCCCAAGCATGATGAGTTGTGAATAGCCACTTGTGTTCTTGGAAATTCTTAAATTTTCAACTATATATGACATAGTTGAATCGAAATTTAAGAGTGTGTTAGGGAAATTTTATCCATTCTTTGTGTTGTGTTAATTTATTTCAATGGTCATTTATTTTTTAAATACATTTTACTATGAGGATCAATCATAATTTAATAAGGAATTCAAAGTAGTAAACTCATACAATCACACACCATTTRACATATATGATTTCTTCTGTAAATTGATATGGGAAAACCAAAATGAAGGGAAACACCATTATTTTCATAAAAGAATAGATCTATGTGCTAGTGACTTAATGCTAAAAGAAAAAGTACACCTTTAATCTACTATTGAGATACACTAGTGTACAATTGAGATTCTTGCTCTATATGGACTATGGAAAGGAATTTATAAACTCCTTCTCTTCTTTGTTTTTCATTAGTACTCACCACGGTACATGTATGTAGTGATTACAAGTTCTGAAAGTCAATTTGTCTTCTCCTCTACCCTAGAACTTGACCTATGACCATAGCTTCAAATATGGTAAAGCTTCTTTTCTCATAGTTCCTAGAAACTAGATTTCTTTGTCTCCAAGTAATATTGTGATATTCATTTTAAAATTCATCAATCGACTACATTTAATTTTACTTCTACTGAGACCCATAATCAATGGTTGCATAAATCAAACTCTACAATACTTGTATTTTTTCTCTCTCTACTTCGTGAGTCCTCAAGAATCTCCTCTATGGATGGAAACTTGGTATATTATACAAGATCAATAAAAGGTGCATAAATCCAATGACTACTTCTATAATCCTCCTCTCATTTTTAGGGTCCTACCCTAACCTCCATACTTTAATTTGTGTAGGATTTAGTTTAGCCAATTAGTGTATGAAAAAATATTCTTTCAATAAGTCTCATTAGATAGAAATGGATAGTTATTTAATGTAAAAGGGTCCACTTTATTGAACAAGGATTGTGAAATTTTGGTGAAATCTACACAAAGAATGTAGCTAGCAAAAATGAACAAAAAACATGAAAGCTTAGAGAAGAAGAGAAGAATTGGAGAGAAAGAATAAAGAATTGTATTAAACACTAATCCAAAATCAAAGAGTGAATAATATACAATATATATAAGCTACATGATCCAACTAATTATCCATAGTATTATTCTAGAGACATGTTGGCATCCACTGATATAAGCCCTCGAGTTATCTGCCACCTAGTCCTAGCTAACTAGCCATGTAGTCATTGCTTAATTGGATCATACAAGTAGATTGGAGATAATATCATGAATGCACATGTGGTTTAATCTCGTAGTCTCATGTATATAGTTTCCCCCATCCTGGTGATGATTCGAAGGTGAGTGTTCCCTCTTGGGGATGCTCTCAAGGTTAGCATGCAAAACTTCGTGATAATATTGAGGTTTCCATTCATGGCTTGACTTCAGTAGTCTAACTGATATATAATTGATTAATGACTAAAGAGGAGGTGGCACCCTCATCTAGGGGAGAATATTGTCATCTGTAGAGGAATATATCTAACCAGGTAAACACTCAACATAGACAAATAAACATAGGATAGGAAATACTAGGTGTGTGTGTAACATCTCCAATGCCACCTTAAAAGACTACTAGGGAGTATGAATGGGTTCCGACAAGAATATGTTTTAGGTATCCAATTTACAATAAATTTATTTAAAAAAAGGAACAACAAGAAATAGGAAATATGGAAAACCTCATGGGAAACCCCCTCCCCTCAAGATACAATGATAAAAAAGAGGACAACTTCTGAAAAACTTTGTTCTTCATGCCAAGGAGACCTCACAAGGCTTGACATCTATGCTCATTGAAGTTTTTGATGAATATGAATATGTATGTACAAATATTATCAAGTAAATGCACCAGTTATATTTCGTTATCTATCCACTTTCTCTAATTCAAAGGAAAAAGATCCAAATCCTCATCATTTATGGCAGTTTTCCAATACATATTTTCATTAGCCTCTGCATAGGAACGAGGATTGAATACAACAACCATGTAGTAATGCATGAGAATTATTGGTTATATGAATTTGAGAGCATGTGGATCTCCCTGAAATTTGGATCTTGTCCTCTAGGATCAACAATATCATATGCAAGATCACTAGATACTAGTAGGATGGAATGTGCCCAATTGGGTCTTTGTTCTATTTATACACATGAGTTCTCATGTACTTCCAAATTTGATTCAGAAATCATATCCGAAATATGATCTGAGGAAGATGAGAAGGAAGTTGAGAAGCTCCTTCTTGTCTTTGAAATCTACTTTAGGAGGAAACTAAGAAGCTTGTTCTTTCGATGGATTTTCTCTAATATTTGTCTATGAATTCTCCAACATGGATTATTTACAATATTACTTTATCCACAATAGGACTTCCAATTTTTCCATACTTCATATGGATTTGACAGTGATAATACATGGAATTGTATTTCTTGAGAAATAAACATGCAGATAAATCCAAAAGCCATATATTGTCTATTGAGAAAATTATTTTCTCATTGTCATAAGTGGGAAATTTTTATGTTTTCATGGTTATTCTATATAATATTCTTATTTTAAGAAGAAGAATAATCTTTTGCTTCCAATCTAAGTAATTTTATGGTGTAATAAATGTTGGCGTTTGTAGTAATTCCATTCTTTGCAGTTTCTTCAATATTTTGTACCTGCAAATGATTGTTTATCCACATTGTTGTTACACATAAAAAATACTCACTTCAATAGTGTCGCAAGTGTCGCCATCACAAGTGTCACATTTTGCTCACAAGTGTCACAAGCGTCAAGCAAATCATACTGCCATGATGCATATGTCGTGCCTATAACGACATCAGAAGGACACTTGACACACATCAAACACTTGATTTGGAAGATGAGGAATCGTTAACTAGGCTTATGAACCTCTTGCCATATGAATGAGCTACAAAAATTGGGGTTTTGGAGGAGAGCGCTCCCCTATACCTCTCTCAGGAGTGCTGGCGCCCCCCTATACATTATATGGGAGTGTTATAACACTACCTCTGCCCTTTTGGAGGAGCGCTACTTCTTTTGGGAGTGTTGGCACCCCCCTAAATCCTACTTGGGAGCGTTATAACGCTCTGATGGACCTTTTGAGGGAGCACTACCTATTCTGGGCAGCAATTGGTTTGTTGAGATGAATGGGGGAAAGATCTTTTCAATCTTGGAAGGCAGTTGGATTCGAACCCCTAGTCCATCCATGATCTTAGGGAAGATCCCTAACTCAAGGAGGAAAATCCTCAACTCACCCCAATAATATCTCAAGTGGTTGAGCCTCTCCAAGGCTATATAAGCAATCTTTCTCATGGTGAAAGGGGGATCTGGATGGAGAATCATACCAAACTTATGATCTCATAAGTGATATTTGGAGAAGGGATGAGAAGCATGAAACCTATGATCTCATAGGAAACACATAGTGAAGTGGAGGCTAATCATCGAAGCTATCGTCATTCCGATCGTGGAACTTTTCAGCAAGGGTTAGGCAAGGAGAACTTGATGAAACTGCTACATTTCATCGATGGCTACAAGTAACATTTTGCCCTCATTAATGTAATATGCTTGGCCTATTTCTTTCTAATTTTTGTTTGACATTACATGAATTTGTCTCTAAGTAGATAGGTCTTCTTCAAACTAATCTCGATAGAATAGGAAGTAGTTATAATTTGTTTGTCTATAGGGCTTATCGAGGAGCTCAAGATTGGAGTTCAACTTGGAGCGTGTAGGGACAAACACCGGTAAAAGGTACATCTTTCCTCCTTCCTCTTCATGCATTAGTTTGTATAGACCTAAAAGGAAGTCAGTGACCATGATAAGCACTTTCTGTCTTAGAGTTAAGAGTCTAAATCTTTGAGGAGATCTACCTGTCCGCAGGAAGATTTTCCTTCAACAGAAATTGGTGACTCCACTGGGGAATCGAATCGAAAATTTTGGTTTTGATTTTTCCTCATAGACCTTGCCTTACCCTTTGATTTTTTTTAGACCTTATTCACCCCATTTGTTTGATTTCATATGCTGATTGACTCTTTACCCCATCATATTCAGCTTGACTGTCAAAATTTCACTGAAATTTTGGGTTTTTGGACATTTTTATGAGTTTTTTAAGCCTGGCGCCCCTATGCCCATGTTAGAAGAGTGACAACACTCCCTAAAGGTGTTGGAAAGATATTTATAATGCCCCAGTGTCCCTTGCACCAGAGCACCAACCCCTCTTTGCACAAAATCTTTTCAAAAATTGCATTTTTTGAGGTCCAGACCCTATTTTTTCACTTGCTGAGATTCTTTGTGATTCAATGCTTCTTCCCATTGAACTTTGACATCCCTCCTTCTAAGAAATAAGCACTTTTTATATTCATATTTGGTGGACTTCTTCATTATATTTGAGTTTTTGCCTTTGAGAACTTGAAATCAATCCACTGCTTTCTTCTCTCCTATCCGACTGAGTGGCAACTCTGGTGAAGGGCATCAAAAATATATGAATCACCTTGTTTGGTTATTTGAGGACATTTTTCTTCAACATCTCTTTTGTATGAATTATTTGATCTTTCTTTGTTATCTTTTTTCTTCTGTTTGCTTCTTGTTTCAATCATAGCAAGAGGGTGTGTGTCATGTGTGTGAAATCTAATCATACTTGTCTGAATATCCTTGATCTAAAAGGGTAGTTGCTAGGAGAAGTTTTTTGCAGTGAATTAATCATCATTCGCATACAAATGACAAAGATACATATTAGTGATTGGTTTGCATAATAGAAGGCATTTTTGAAAATGTTTTAGCATTGCATTGGATGCAATTGAGAACTAATTGATTGAGGACATTTCATATTAGTGTTTGAAAGTGAAAACGACTCTTTCTCTTTCCCCTAAGTAGGCGTTCATTGAAAAGAAATGATTGCTTATCATATTTCATGCATCGTTTTGGGAATTGAGTTCTCATCGCATTAATTTCATTTTCATGCACCCTTTGAGTAAAGAACAATTGTAAAACGAACTCTAATTAAGAATTATCTAGAACATTTTTGTTTTTAGGATCTTCCACCAAAAGTAGACTAGGGTTAGCACTTTGGATTAGGCTGTGAGTACAACTCTCCAAAGTTTTCAAAACAAACATTAGCATCCTAAGCTAGGGAGAGTCAAATCCAATTGTCGGATTGGTTTTCTGGGATCCCCCTCTCACATAGCGGTTACGCACGAGGTCGCATTGGGGTGAATTACAGAGATTATCCCTCCGTGGTTCAACTGTTTGTAGTGGTCGGGTCATATATTGGGGGTCACTTAGAGGTATACCTACGATTATCTGTGGGAGCCTCTCAGGTTGATTTCAGACTTGTTATCCTACCCATACATTCCAGATGAGACTGTCGACTGTACCCACCCAGGGACTCACTGTGAATTGGTGTCTTTAGTTGCCATAATCTTTAGGTACTTACACAAGGTGACGGTGAATGGAAGTCTCACTTTACCTAGAACGTACATTGGTCAAACTCACTCGGGCTCCTTGGAGGGTAAATCCACAATTACTGTGTGGAAGATTGCACCAAGGTGAAATTCCATTAAGCAGGTCGCCATTGTAACTGTTCCACCATATCCTAGCCCCTTCTTGACTTGATCACACGACGTTGGATTTCATCACCATCTAGTACGATCATTGAGAGAAGTTTTGTCTTCTTGGTTGATTCCTAGATTTTATTTGAACATGTTGTTTCTTTTTGTTAGTTGGCCCTATATTTTCAACATGTTTTGTTTTTCTCCACAATTGAGCCCATAGACAATAAAGTTCTTCGTCGATCACGTAGGATGAAAGGGATACCTCCGGAAGGCTATCAACCCTTACCTCCTAACCCTCCAGAAGAAAACTACCGTAGAGAGGTAGAAAATCAATCTGACGCTGGAAGTGTTATTGCTCCTCTGTTAGATAACCCAGAAGGCACTTTGGTCATGGCTGAAAATACCACTACATCTGTGTCGGTAACCCCTCTTGAACCACTTTTGTTTCATTTAGACTCCCTTGGGAACGTCATAGACAAAGAGATCCCATGATTACCAGAGAGGATCTTTACCGAAACATATATGGGATCCACAGAACCAATATTTGGTGATGAGTATAGGACTCCTGTTCGTCCTAACACCACAGTAGAAACTAATCCCACACCTACTCGTTCTGTATGGAGGAATTCATCGAGATGAACATTTCAAATCTTTCGACAACCCTTTCATCCTCATGACCCTCCTAGTGAAACAGGACCATCTGGTCAAACCATGAATCACCCAGTTGATCAGGTTATTAACCCTACTACTACACCAACACAAGTTCATCCTAATGTTGGACTCACCACTTCTACTCATCCCCAAAGCACTTCAATCTCTACCCTCGTTTCTACAAGATTTTACTCTACAGCTCCACATGTTCCACATGATCCTACTGGGACATCTTCTCACCCGAGAACGCAGACCCCTACTGGAAAAACACAACCAGCTAGAGGGAAACCACCATCAAACGAACCTTTACATCCTAGAATACTACCTTTCCATGGTGGGCCTACCCCTCCCGGGGGACATCCCACTCTTCATACTCCTCCTGGAGGGAAACCTTCATTTTCCAGTCACACCTTGGTTGTAAATCCACCATTGGCAGGGGCCAACCCTCGTTCGCTAGAAACCCTTCACAATCCTGGGGAGTATCTCCAGGAGACATTTTTACCCAACCCCACGCTAGGGGGAACTTGTATAATAACCCAATAGGATGAGTATCCAATCATGTCCCTTCCAAAACATCTTACAGGCAATCTTATCTGGGCGGCATACCAAAAACCATTGTTAAGGTCCTAACCCGCACATAGGTAGATTAATGTATTCGGATGTAATAAAGGTCAATATTAATAAGACCTTTCAATAAAATAGAATAAGGCGGATGTAAGAAGACC
>JZKD02S0459684.1:48127-96158 GCA_000966675.3 Picea glauca | reverse complement strand
AAAGGTTGAGGTGAAAACATAGATATTTTTTGTTTTTAAAAAGATCAAGTTTGTGGAGATAAGGTATCGTAGAAAAATAAGGTGGAAAAATATTTTATTTTAATTTTAAATGAGAAATTTTAAAAAGAAAGTGTTTGATTTTTAAAGGAAGCAAGTGTTTCGAGCAACTTGAAGCACTGGCCATGGAAGAGATGATACATTAAGATGTGGAATGAACCACTGGGTAGGTATGAAGGTGTTAGTAGGTGTACTTGTATCTAAGCTTTATGGTGAATCAAAGAATTTCAATCTTCGATTAAAAAGAGGGGCATTTTAGATAGGAGTTGGTTGGGACCAAGTTATGTTTAAGGGGGAGTTCCAAGTTATGATTTAGGATGGGAAGATAGTGATATTGATACTTTTTACTGGATGTAATTAAGGGGGGTTGTTAAGGAAAATGAATTAATTACATTTGTAGTCAATTAGTTTGTTTACCATTAGAAGAGTTGGTAAACCTTTGTAACATATTTGTAACCATATTGTAACTATATGTTTCATATTAATATCTAGAACACATCAATGTGTTTTGTGGTGTGTTGCATCAATTCTTTCTCTGATTAATCTTTTATGCCCTGCCAATTTAGATCAAATTAGAATATATCGGTCGTAATTGTGGTGCTTCATTTGGTGCTTCATTTAGTTTCCTTTCCTATTCCAGTAAAATGAAAATATCCACTATAGTTTAACCCGGGACCTTCGTTGAGCTTGCTTGAGTTGTAGCGAGTCATGTTTGAGTGAGGTGCAACTTTACCTTCTTCAAAAAACTCAATCAATAAATCTTATCTAGTCAATAATTCTATCCTTTCGTTCTAGTACGTCACTCTATCCAATAAGAGAAGCATGCATCAATGACGAGAAGTAGGTATAAATGTACCTTAACTATTAGATTCACCCGATAACCCACTATATCCTTCTAGTCACATATCCATCTCCCCGTATAGCATACAGAAGCATCTTGTACCTTAACTGTTAGATTCACCCGATAACCCACTATATCCTTCTAGTCAAATATCCATCTCCCCGTATAGCATACGGAAGCATCTTTTCCCATTTCCCACACAAAAAAAATTCACGCACACACACACTAGGTGTTTTCACACACTCGCGAATCTAAACCAACCTACCTTCAATCAGTTTCATTGTCCTCTTCTCCCTCCTTATGTGAAGCTAACAATTCCTTTCCACCATCCATAGAACATGCCTCAAAGATCATGTGAAATGGATTTCGTGGATATTCTCATCAAAGATATACAAAATGAAAAAACTAATAGTGATCATTGATCACATTGAAAACCAATCTAACTAAAGCAAACAAGGAGACTAAAGGTTGTTGATGCAGGCATAACATGTAGTATATAAGCTGAATTGCAAGGTTTTAAATGGGGAAAATGGCCATGTTGAAGGCTCTAATAAAATCTTGAACATGAATATATCAAAAGCACTCTAGTTCTATCACATATGTAAAATAGATCTCACGCATCCATGATGTTGATGTCATGCTAACGTTTAAATTCCCGTTATGGAAGACAAATCACACCATACCTTTGGTTAAGAAATTAATTTTTCCAGAGAAATATCTATATCAATTGAGCTAGACTACAAAGGGAAATTTGAGGATGAGTTCACTTTACACCCTACCTTATGATACAATTACATGCATGGTAATAGGTGCTTCACTAATTTTTGTTATGATACAATTACATGCATGGTAATAGGTGCTTCACTAATTTTTGTTACACTCCTCTGAGCCAATGATATGTTTGTTGTTATATTGGTAAGAAAGAATCTGTTTATTGCTTAGTTCTAATTAGAATTGAAGGAGTATGAATATGCCCTTGGAGACTCTGAGCTGCCTCACGCATCAAAATATTGCATACAACAAGGTGTCGTAAACACTACCTCAACTCTTAGGTAAACTTGTTGTCTTGCCTTTCTTTTAGTTGCTAGTGGTACTGGTTTTACCAGGGACTAGGTTTGTAAATAATTTTCATAAGAAATGCAGAGTTTAGAGCAAACGTGAGCATTATAAGAAAACATGTGGAGGGGAAAGGACAACATGTTTATGGATAACCTCGAAAAAAAAAACTTGACTCAAAGGCACACATATTAAAATTGATGATATCCTCTAGAGATTTGACATGGTCTCACTATTCCCATGATTCTTATAAATGAGACAATGATAGCCTTGAAGACAATAAATACCTAAAATACACTTTATTTTCTTCGAGGGTGAGCATTATGAGAAAACGTTCAGAGTGGCAAGGCCAACTTATTTATGGATAACTTGGAGAAAAAAACACTTGACTCGCTCAACTTACAACTAGATTGGTGGGTGAGGTATGTGGATGACATTGACGTAAAATGGGGCCCCATGTGATGGAAGATATTTGAAAATTCATGAACCATTTGAATACTTAATCCAACTCCATATAATTCACCATGGAATTATAGGAAAATCATTCGTTACCATCTTTTTACGTCATTGCAAAGAAAAATAATAGTGAGAGCTCATAAAGTGTACATGAAGAAAATGCATAAAAAAAAATACTTGCATGCAAATTCTCATCAGCACCCAAACCAAAACATGGGTGTCGTGAACACATCGCATCCCCTAAATTTTTCTTAAGAACCCACTATAGTGATATAAACTGTAGAGTGTACGCACTAGGATCTAGTTGCAGATATCCCTTTCCTTCTAAATAACAACCTCGACAATACGTTGTAGGTATTTCTCCAATTATGTTTTAATGCCCGTTGAGAATATGAACCCTACTCTCATCAGCGTCATAAACCCATGAGTATAATAACAAGAGCATGAATATAACAACGTAATCAAAAGAATTTTCTGTATATAACCAAAAGAACTATTCATAATCTAGTCTTAATGGTAATCAATGAAAGAGTAGCTTCCATACAACATAGTAAAAAATTGAACAAGCACAATCTAGGAAAAGCTATAAATACATAAGAATTACTCTATTCACAATCACAATCTAAAACAACATACAAGGACTTCTCGCTCCAATCCCTTCATTAATGTAGCTTTAAAGCTATTCATATATATTGTTATTCCAATTGAAAAGGGAAGGAAGAAATATAGGAAGCATAGATAGATACCTAACAAACCAACATCTTCCATCCCCTCTATAGGAGGAGCTCTTCAACACAAGGCTTTCCATCACGATGATTACCAATTGTTGATATGGTCAATTTCTGATATGAGGATATGGCTAATTTTAGATATGGGAAGAAGAATTTACACCATCAATGACCTAGAAGGCATGAGGATGGTAGTGAAAGGAACCCAAGGGAATTAGTTCTACGAGTCCCCAATCTTAACAAATGTACTCGTTGAATGGGAATTAGTTGTACCAGTCCCCAATCCTAATAAATGTACATGTTGAATATGTTAAATGAATTTTTTTACTTTTATAAAATCTTTAAAGAAAAAAAAAAACTTTTATATCAATTTAAAAAAAAAACAAAAAACTTTATATCAATTTAAAAAAAAAAAACTTTTATATCAATTTAAAAAAAAAAAAACACTTTATATCAATTTTAAGAACATAACACATGTAAAAAAGTGTCACTCAAAAATAAAAATGAAAAACAAGTGTCGCTGGAAAACAAAGACACGTGGGCTTATGGCCAAAACGACTCATGTCTTAGACGAGTTCTCCATTGAAGCTACCCACCAGAGAGCCTACAACCATTGATAGATACTTCTTGTATGATGAAATTCAGACTTTGCAACATAGGCTAATGATGGATAAAGAGCCTCATACCACTCTGCAAAACACTACCCTTCTTTACAAGATACAATGGTAATAACTCAACCATGGAAGTCAGTGATAGTTAAGTAATACGAAAGTAGGTAAGTAGATGATATTCATGTTATTCATAGATAAAGTCATCAATATGCTTAGAATAATTCTCATTATATTGTTACTTCCTTGTGCAGGTCATTGGTAAAGAAATTCATACAAAACATACGGAAAGTATCTAGTCCATGTAGCCACCTCCTGAAAGTAGCAGTCACCACCATGAAGAAGCTTGTGCAAAGGGGGAAAATGGAGGACATGTTGTCAGGTATGATCCTGGAGCTGCAATGAGACTAGCGCTTGATCCTACTGCTGAGGAGGCGACGAATTGTTGATTGTTTGTCTTATGCAAAGAGGAAGGTAAGGAATGTTATTTCTCCATGTGATTGACTTAGTTGGAGTGAGTGTCCAGTTTTCCAAGTACGATATTATTTAGTAAGAGAGATAAGCATATAATCACAGTTACTTTGGAATTCAAGGAGGTGAACGGGCAGACCAAATCCATACAAAACTGATTACATTGTCTTAGCTTCTAGTCGGACTACATTTGTTATTGTGGAATAGAAACAACCAAATGGAAAATATATCATGGCATACCGACCATATGTTACCTTGGACGTCCCATTCGACAACAATAAAACCGCATCAATTTTGTCAGTATGTAATCATTTCACCGCCTTTGTGTAAACGATGCATCGGTGGCCCTCTTGACCCTACAAGACTCGAGGTTTAAGCACCGATCACTAATTTTGTTTTACAATGCTTAAATTGTGGCCGCCTTAACCTTTGAAGGAAACCAGATACCATCACCACCTTGATTAAATCCTTTAGAAGATCGAAGGGGCAATTTATTGTGTTTAAATACCAAAAACGAATTGTATTCCATAGATATTGAAAACATATTTGAATCGAATTCACTATTTTGCATTTAGAGATATTGTGTTCATTTATATATATATATATATATATATATATATATATATATATATATATATATATATATATATTGAGTTTGTAAACTCATTTCATTCCTTGATCGAATTAGTTATATTGCTTTCAATTTGAGTAAACGCAGTAATTATTTGGTTATACCGATTGTGAACATGGTCCCACATTTATTCAAAGTTTACTTGTTTAAAAGTGTGTGGAGTTCTTTAGTCTAAAAACCCTAAACCCGAAGTGGTGGGCCCAAAGCTTATTCACGTTTTTCGCAATTCATCACTTATAGTTTTGTTTTGTATATGCGTTGGGTATTTGTAAATGTCGAACCCCGAATTCCAATAAGCCTTATCTTTCATTCAGGACTTGCTTGTTAAATTTGCATGGAGTTCTGTTGTTTTACCAAACGTCGAAACCCGAAGTGGTGGGCGCACAGCTCATTCACATTTCGTGATTCGACAATCAGCGTTGTGTTTTGTTTTTTGTGTTCAGCATTTGTAATCACCGAAATACGATCCATGATCAGCCTTCATTTTCCACATTTGGTATCAGATCCGGTAGCCCATCCTCCAAGTGCTTAGTTCATTAGAGATTGTTCCTGTTGGTGCCCAATTTTACCCTTTTATTTTCCTGTGCGAATGTTTATTTGATTTCTTTCGATTGTTTTATTAATGGTTGTGTCTGGTAGTAGCTCTTCTCAGGTTCAGGTTCAGGTTCATGTCCTGAGCGAGAAGTGATATGAATCTTGGTATATTCGAATGAGGATGATTTTACATTCTCAGGATTTATGGACCTATATTATTGTTGGTTATGTTGAGCCAACTGATGTAGTGGAAGATTTGGCTCTCTCTAATGTTGACTGTGTTTTTCTGAAGGAAAATAGGAAGAAGGATAACAAGGCTCTTGGATTAATCCAGCAAGGATTAAATAAATCCATTTTTATGAATATTTCTAATGTTGCATCCTCGAATATGGCTTGGGACATTCTTGAAGCCTATTATCAAGGTGTGTCCAAGGTGAAGACAGTCAAGTTGTAGAACTTGAGAAGGGATTTCAAAAATCTGAAGATGAAGGATAATGAAAGTGTTGATACTTTCATGATGTGACATCCCCAAAAATAAAGTATTTTTGAGATTTAAAATTTGTTTGAAATTATTTCGTTTTTAGTAAATTCAAATTTGGAAAATTTTTGTCATTTATGGAAATTTCGAATTTTGAATTTGACAATTGTAATTAATTATTATGACTGTTGGGCAGAGATCTGATTTGACCCAACCAACTATTTGACTTGACACTTGAATGAAAACATAATATTTTATATTGATTACAGGAGGAAAAATGGAACGACCATGTTAAAATCAGCTGACCATGACTCCATGAGTGGGGAACATGTTGTAACTACCTCTGGGATGACTATTACAAGTGGCAAATCAAAGATTTGGCCATGGGTAGCCCCTAAAAGTAAGGGATTTAGAAGATACAAAAATTCCCAAGGGAGGAAGAAAGACCTAGGAAAAAGCATTATTTTGTTAAATAGCATATGTGAGGAGGCAAAACGTTGCCTAGTATGCTGGGGAAAATGAGACTATTGATTTTTTTCTTGTTTTTATGAACACTACTGATTGAGTGTGAGGCAAGATGAATCTGCTAGAGTTGAAGGACATTGTTGAGGAGGGGTTTTCCAAGTTCGCCCTCATGGATTCATGGTCATGCTAGGGGGTGAATAAGGCAAGTGATTTTGGCTGCCCTATTCTATGGTTGGGAGGAACATGGTTGTTTCCTTTGTCTTTCCATGGATTGGATTCAGATATGTTAAATCTTACCCTTATTTATTTTGAATGATTTTGTATATCCGATATGATGCTCTGTTTGGGTTACGCTGAAATAATGCCCATGTAGGACATCTGTTTGTTGTATGGAGTTTATAATGAAAGACCAAATTTTCTGGAATGGAGCATTCTGGACTAGAATTCTAGACAAAATGATCTATGCAAAATAACATGAAAGATTTGGTGTATGTCTAATTTTGTGGTTAAAATTATTGGGCAGAAGTATTTAAATACAAATGAACTTGAAGAGAGAATACATCTACCTACAGGTGTAATCTTATCCCTGTAATTGAAATTCTGGACAGAACCATTTATGTGTGAATGAGCTAGGAAGAATTAGATCTAATCACAGGCGTACTTTTACTTCTGTAGTCGAAATAGTAAGAAAACCTATCTATACTTAAGTGGAAATCTGAGAAGTCTATACACATAATTTCCATGAAGTTATATCTCAATATGTAATGAATATAGATACAGTTACAGTGTGTAGTTTTTGTTAGAAAAAGATTTAATGACTGCAGCAGGAATCCCAGTTATACAGAAAGTTACTGTCAATATTTTGAACAAACAACTATGCCGCTAGGAGATCAACTGCCTCTCGTATAAAGGAACCTCTAAATCGAAAGGTCTTGAAAAAACCTCTATAAAATTTATTACAGTACCAAATTAAACTGAATAATTTGCGGTTCCATTATAAGATAATACAATAGTAAATTACTCCATAAGAATGAGAATTCAAAGATGAATTACAATGAACATAAATCACAGGCTGATAGAACTTTTAATCTTTGTGTTCCTTTCGTATAGAATAAAAAGGACCCCAATTGAAGGAATATACATAGTATGGAGTAAATTACAAAAAGCCCATTAAATATGACCACATATGCGAAACTGTTCACTCAAAGATCGTGACAGTGGACGGTTTGGAATTAGGCAAATGCAACATAGCATAAACATCATACGATTCATAAGCATGTATATATATAATGTTCTATAATAAAGACATAATTGTAATATAATCCAAATCATTATGTCTATTCATGTTGAGTCCAAACGAATATCGCCATTTCCTTTCCAGTAGGGAATATTGAAATTAAACATAAAAAAGGTCAAAAGGAAATAAAACGATATGGTGTATTATAACTCGTACCAACATTCCAACCAAGATAGCCCTGGTAATCAAATTTTAGGGTAGGGTGAGATCCGCATGGTGAATGATTGAAACAATCATTTACTTTGAACAAAAGACCGAGAAAAAAACCTATACATAAATTGTTGTATTATAATAATTATAGCCCAAAGGTTTAAGTTACTTTGGAAATTATTTCCCTTCCCAAGCCGATAGGAAAACTGAGGGAAACGATGTTGTTGACTACATATGAGTTTAAACACAGACGGTTCTAACTCCTAAAGGGTTACTAAAGGGAACTCGTATACCTTTTTACATCGAGTATGCATGTGAGTAGCGAAGACCTTCAGATAGACGAAAACCTGGAGGAACCCATCATATACGATGATTAGTAAACTCTTATACGAAGACAATGTAAGAAGAACACGATTTAAGTGCAAATGTCTATAAATACATCATACCAACGCTTTACTTAACTTTTGAACTCATGGCACATGATCCTTTCCTTGACGTTTTCCATATGGATAGTCACATAGGGCTGTGGGTGAAGGAGACAATACATACTGATGGGTACCCTCCCATCAAAACAGGGCCCATCATTAATGATATGTTTCATCTCTTAAAATGAATGATATAGCTATAGTAAAATAAAATTCTTTACACAATATTCTTTAATAATGGAAATACAATAATCAACCAAATTGGAATTCCATTGTGTAGGTGAACAATAAGAATGTGTATCTTTAGCCGGAATAGAGCTTAATCTACCCATTCAAACCAAGAGTACCCTTACTGTGAGTTTGGTCTACCCGAACCCATTTTTCACATAATCTCTTAGGTCAATAAATTAAACATAGAGAATGCTCCAGCCAAGATTTTGGTAACTAACCCCGGAATAAATACTTCCCCCAGATTAAAAAATACTCAGATATGAATTCTGGTTCACAACAAAGAGTTACAAAACCCTATATCTCGAACCTTGATAGGTAGGGCTAACTATCCTTCACAGTAAATAGAAGAGAATCGTTGACAACCTCAAGGAAAAGGGCATTGCAACAGGTTTAAGGATGGCTTCAAATGTAATGCAAGGAAGTTTGAAAAAATAAAAATTCAACAGGAAGAAAATGAGGGAGAACACAGAATGATAACTTGGCACGGACAAATTGTTCCAAAAAAATTATAATCTTCTTATTGAAATAACCAGGGTATTAATGTTTGAAGTTTAGAGAAGAACTTACCCAAAATGTAAGACATGTCGTCTGCAATTGGATGGAGGCAACCACTAGGGCCATAATCATCACCTCTAAACCGCCTCGACACATAGAGCCTCTTCAAAAGAAAAGAAAGAACTAGGAATGACAAACTTTGCACCCTCTCAAAACCTGAACGATGCCTTGTTGGCTCAAATTAATTATGGATAGTGTGAAGGAAAGGTGAGCCACGTGATGAGGGCAAGGACGGTGTGACACTTCGACTATAGATCCAAGTGATTTCAGTATGACCAGTAGACTGCCTTAATGATGGTTGCAGATCTTTTAATACCCTGACAGGGAATTCCTTTCCCATTTGAGGAATGTCGCTTCCATACCCCCTGCAATAGGTCTTAGGTAGTGGTTGGATTCTCGTTGTCGTAGGACCACTAGTGACACGACATCGAGCTTTCAATTCAACCAGTATTCAAGTTATGAGCCTTTAAATGACGAGGACCTGGGGGCTTGTGACAGTCATCGGTCCTTAACCTGACCTTTGGCCAAGTTTGTAGGAACCAAAGGGATCTCCCGAGGAGAAAAATTTCGAGAATGCTTGGGCGCGAGTACAGTATGGAGACCTTATTCCAAATAGGGTGAGTATAGTATGGATTACGTAAAGTTTACTTTAATCTTTTAGTCCCTATTTCTAAAGGTTTTAATTTTTTTTTTCTAAATCCTTAGGGCTTTCCATTATAACCTTCCCACTCAAGGTAAGACACAATGACATACTTCAAACAACATGGAGTAAGGATAATTTAGGAGTTATATAGTAAAATAAATTCTATGATAAATTTCTATATCAGAGTTGTATAGTAGAATTCTTATCTCTAATGGATTCCTTTCTGCCAAGTAAATTGTGTAAAAAAAAGTTTTTTTTTGTATGGTATTATGAGGTTCATTAGATATGGTATCAGAGAGAAAGTTACAACACTGGGCCTGAACAGGGACACATTAGTTGATTAAGTATATATTGTGATTTATGCAAAACTAATAAACCTTGTTGTTACAAACATAAATCCCTTTCTCTTTTGTGTTAATTATGACAACTCAAAATGATGCAGAAATCAAGATGGAAGGAAATCTGAAGAAGAGACCTCCTGGAGATCCAAGACAGAACAGTGACAGAATCTCACCCACGGAAGTGTTGGAAACAATGAGGAATCTTATTGTTGAACTGCAGATTTTCAAAGCCGACAACGAGAAACTGAAGAAAGAACAGCAGGAACATCAATAGATAAACGAAGTCCTACTATGCAGTATAGTGACCAAGAAAATCCCAAAGGACGATAATAATGACGAAGAATTCAGCAAGAGAGCTTCCAAGAACTCATGACTGGAAACTGAAAAAGGAGGCAGTTCGTCTAAATGTACACCTTCAGCTGAAGACAAAACTAAAACAGATAGAAAAAGGAAACAAGTACACTACCTTGAAGGAGAATTTAAAAATATCAAACTAGCTACCTTCAATGGAGAATCCAAGATAGGGGAAGAAGCTGAGGCATGGTTGTTGGACATCAATAAATACTTTCAGATCTACAACTACTGCAGTAATATGAAGGTCAGAATGGCCATCTACAATCTGAAAGGGAAGGCTAGCATTTGGTGGAAAGACCTGAAATTGATCAAGGGCCTAAAGGAGAAAAAAATGGAATGGTCCGAGTTTAAGAAGTATTTCAAGAAACAGTACCTTTCTAAAAGCTACTACGAAAAAAAAACAAAAGAATTTTACAAACTAAGACTTGGACAAATGACAATGGAAGACCTTATAAATAAATTCCTGGAACTATTAAGGATCGTACCTTACATCCGAGAAGATAAGGTAAAAATCTGTTGATTCTTAAGTTGTTTACCGCAGTCCTATAGGGAAAAAATTGAATTTGACAAACCAAAATCATTGAGTGAAGTGTTCAGGAAAGCACGAATGTGCTATGATCAATAGAAAAAATGGGCAGAGTTTCCAAAAACCTGGAAGGATAAGAAACAAGAACAGATGAATCAACGAAAGAAGGGATACTATCCATCTCCTTATCAAAACACAACAAAAATATTCTTGAGGAAAGATTTTCACGCAAACCATCCAAGCACATAAGGAGGTGGTAAACTGGTAAACCTGGGAACAAAGAAATTTGGGGATAATCCCTGAGAACCATTAAAGTTTTGGGAATGTGGGGAACCACATCTCAGGAGGAACTACCCACGTTTAAGCATGACAAACAGAACTGATGTTCATAATCTACAGGAAGTTTTGATGGTGGGTGATGTAGGCAGAATATTGCATAGGATTGATGCAGCCATTGACGACCGGCAAGCTAACCACCAGTCCTTTGTGGTGGAAATCGAAGGTAAAATCAATAACACCTGAATTTATGTTTTAATTGATCCTGGAGCTACGTTAAGTTATATTGCTCCTGAAGTAGTAGAGACAAATAAACATAAGATGATGAAACACACAAAATCATGGTTGGTATAGTTAGCAACAGGAACTAAAAGGAAAGTGGTTGACTTTGTTTTTGATTTTGAATTTAAATTAGATGGTCAAAACAAAAAAACAAATCTGAATACTCTACCACTACGATCCTATGATATGATAAGTAGAATGGATTGGTTGGAAAGGCACAAAGCAGTTCTAGATTGTTATACAAATACACTTAACTATAAAGATGATTGTGACACTACTAGAACAACCCAAGGTATACCGAAACCAATATTAGCTGGAGAAGTCACAGAAATGAAATTCAAGAAATGTATGAGAAAGGGGTGTCAATTTTACGCCATCCAAATAACGAATCTGTTACAAAAAGAATATAAGCCGAAACTAAAAGATTTTGTTGTCCTATGTGAGTTTAGAGACATGTTTGCTGATGAGATACCATAATTACCTCCTAGAAGGGAAATAGACTTCTCCATAGACCTACTATCTGGATCAACCCCTATCTCGAAAGCACCTTACCGAATGAGTCTACCTGAATTGACAGAACTAAAGATACAACTACAAGAATTGTTGGACAAAAAGTATATCAGACCCAGTGTTTCACCATGGGGACCATCGATCCTCTTTATGAAAAGGAAGGATGGTACTCTAAGACTATGTATCGATTATAGACAATTGAATAAAATGACTATTAAGAACAAGTACCCCTTACCTAGGATAAATGACCTGTTCGATCAAGTAGGCAGGGCCAAAATATTTTCAAAATTGGATTTACGATCCGATTACCATCAAGTCAGGATAAAACACGAGGACATAAGCAAAACATCCTTTCGAACAAGATATGGACACTATGAATTTGTAGTCATACCTTTCGGACTCACTAACGCACCAACCACATTTATGTGCATGATGAACATTATTTTCAGTCAGTACTTAGACAAATTTGTACTAGTATTTATCGACGATATTCTGGTGTATTCTAAAATGGAGGAAGAACATGAAGAACACTTAAGAATCATTCTGCAAACTTTAAGGAAGCACCAATTGTATGTTGAATTTGATAAGTCCAATTTTTACCAGAAGAAGATACAATACCTAGGACACATAATATCTACAGAAGGCATTGAAGTTGACCTTGAGAAAGTAAGAGCCATTATAGAATGGCCAGTACCTAAGGACGTAAAAGACATCTAGTCATTCATGGTAATCATTGGATACTATCGTAGATTCATAAAAGGATTTTCCAAAATAGCTTACCCTATCACATCATTACAAAAGAAAGGGACCAAGTTTATCTGGTCAGAGAAATGTCAAGACAGTTTTAACAAGATGAAGGAATTATTGACAACAACACCCATATTGAAGGTAGCAGACCCACATAAAGATTTTACCGTATGTGTTGATGCAAGTAAAGAAGGCCTAGGTCGTGTCCTAACCTAGGAAGGACACGTGATTTGTTATGAGTCTCGAAAATTAAAATAACGTGAACGAAATTATGTTACTCATGACTTGGAATTGGCAGCGGTAATACACGCCTTAGAAATCTAGCGACATTACATAATGGCATAAAAATTCTACTATTCATGGATAATAGCAGCGTGAAATATCTATTTAGCCAACCAGATCTTAATGCACGGCAAGCAATATGGCTAGCATTCTTGAGCGAATTCGACTTCAAAGTCAGACATATCAAGGGTAAGGAAAATAAGGTAGAAGATGCTCTAAGTAGAAGAGTCCATGGGTTATTTGAAATAAGTATTAGGAGGGAAGATAGTGATCTGGAACAAAGAATAAGGATGACAGGTATTAACGACAAAAATTACACTAAGATAATGGCAGAATTACAAAACAGTACTGCAAACTCAGAGAAACTATATCTAAGTATCGACAAGGAGGAACTACTACGATTTAAAAACAGACTTTACATACCATATTCAACAGAATTAAAGTTAATAGTCTTGGACGTAGTGCATAAGAAACTGTATTTTGGCCATCCAGGATACAAGAAAACGATAACAACACTTAGAAGACTATTTTACTGGCCTAATATGAAGGACGAAACAACATAATACTTGGCTAGGTGCCAAGATTGTCAGCAGGTTATGGCTGAACACCAGCATCTAGCTGGCCTATTACAGCGATTACCAGTACTAGAATGGAAATGGGAGACCATATCGCTGGACTTTATAACATGTTTTCCAAAAAATCAGAAACATAATGATTCTATTATGGTTGTAATCGATAAACTCACTAAGTCTGCTCACTTTATTCCTATAAAGTCTTCTTTTAAAGATATAAACATTGTTGAAATATTTATGAAAGAAATTTTTAGACTGCATGGTATTCCTAAAATGGTGATTTTAGATAGAGATGTAAAGTTCACATCCGCTTTTTGTAAGGAATTGTTTGTAGGGATAAATACTGATTCGAATTTTAGTATGAGTTATCACCCACAAACGGATGGATAGACCAAAAGGACAAACCAAATTCTAGAGGATATGCTCTACATGTACGTAAGAACAAAACCAAATAAGTGGGAAGACAATCTACACTTAGTAGAATTTGCATATAACAATGGGTACCAAACATCGGCTAAGTTAAGCCCTTTCGAGGTACTATATGACAGAAAGTGTACGACTCCAATTAGTCGGGATAACCCGGTAGATAGACTCATGGTTGGACCAGAGATGCTCCAAGAAATGGAGAACATGGTAAAGAAGAACAGGACATACATAAGAGCTATGCAGATCAGAAAATGAGACACTTGGAACTTCAAGTGGGAAACCATGTTTATTTGAAGGTCAAAGCCCGAAAAATCTCGTTGAAGTTAGGAAATTGTGCCAAGATGGCACCCAGGTTTTGTGGTCCCTTCGAGATACTAACTCGAATTAGACCTGTACCATACCAACTTGCACTTCCAACTAATTTAAGAATTCATAATGTGTTTCATGTTTCTTTGTTGAAAAGGTATGTTCATGAACCTACTCATATGATTGATTGGAACTTGGTGCAGGTGGAACCTGAAGGTGAGTTCCAGGTGGAACCCCTGCATATTCTGGACTGGAGAGAAATAACACATCGGAACAGAGCAGTCTCTCAGGTAAAGGTGCAATGGAAGCACTTTAGTCTCGAGGAGGCCACTTGGGAGTTGGAGGGAGATTTGCAGAAATATCATCCAATCATGTTCCAAGAAAGCAACCAACAACGAGGAAAATGTTTTATTGAAGGGGGAAAATATGTGACATCCCCAAAAATAAAGTATTTTTGAGATTTAAAATTTCTTGGAAATTATTTTGTTTTAACTAAATTCGAATTTGGATTTTTTTTTCCATTTATAGCAATTCTGAATTTCAAATTTGACAATTCTAATTAATTATTATGACTATTGGGCAGACATCTGATTTGATCCAACCAACTATTTGACTTGAAACTTGTATGAAAACCTAATATTTTATATTGATTACAGGAGGAAAAATGGAACAACCATGTTAAAATCAGTTGACCATGACTCCATGAGTGGGGAACATGTTGGAACTACCTCTGGGATGACTATTACAAGTGGCAAATCAGATATTTGGCCACGGGAAGCCCATGAAAATTAGGGATCTAGAAGCTTCGAAAATTCCCAAGGGGGGAAGAAAGACCTAGGAAAAAGCATTCTTTTGTTAAATAACATATGTGAGGAGGTAGGAAGCTGCCTAGTATGCTGGGGAAAATGAGACTATTGATTTTTTTCTTGTTGTGATGACCACTACTGATCAAGTGTGAGGCAAGAGGAATCTGCTGGAGTTGAAGGACATTGTTGAGGAGGAGTTTTCCAAGTTCTCCCTCATGGATTCATGGTCAAGCTAGGGGATGAATCAGGAAAGTGATTTTTCCTACCCTATTCTATGGTTGGTAGGAACGTGGTTGTTCTATTTGTCTTTCTGCGGATTGGATTTAGATATGTTAAATCTTACGCTTCTATGTTTTTAACGATTTTGTATATCTTATATGATTCTCTATTTGGGTTAAGATGAAATAATTTCCATGTAGGACATATGTTTGTTGTATGGAATTTATAATCAAAGACCAAAATTTTTGGAATGGGTCATTCTGCACTAGAATTCTAGGCAAAATGATCTATGCAAAATAACTTGAAAGATTTGGTGTATGTCTAATTCTATGGTTAAAAATATTGGGTATAAGTATTTAAATACAAATGAACTTGAAGAAAGAACAGATCTACTTACAGGTGTAAGCTTATCCCTGTAATTGAAATTCTAGACATAACTATTTATGTACGAACGAGCTATGAAGAATTAGATCTCATCACAGGTGTACTTTTACTTCTGTAGTCGAAATAGTAAGCAAGTTTATCTATAATTAAGTGGAAATCTAAGCAAGTCTATACACGTAATTTCTAACAATTTATATCTCAATATGTAATGAATATAGATATAGTTACAGTGTGTAGTTTTTGTTAAATAAATATTTAATGACTGCAACAGGAATCCCACTTATACAGAAAGTTGTTGTCAAGATTTTGAACAAACAGTTATGTCGTTAGGAGATCAACTACCTCTCGTATAAAGGAACTTCTAAATCGAAAGGTCTTGAAAAACCCTCTGTAAAATTTATTACAGTACCAAATTAAACTGAATAATTCGTTGTTCCATTATAAGATAATACAATAGTAAATTACTCCATAAGAATGAGAACTCGAAGACGAATTACAACGAACATAAATCACAGGCTGATAGAAATTTTAATGTTTGCGTTCCTTTCGTACAGAATAAAAAGGACCCCAATTGAAGGAATATACACAGTATGGAGTAAATTACAAAAAACCCATTAAATACGAGCACATATGCGAAATTGTCCACTCGGAGATCGTTACAATAGACGGTTTGGAATTAGGAAAACACAAAATAGCATAAACATCAAATGATTCACAAGCATGTATATATATAGTGTTCTAGAATAAAGGCAGAATCGTAATATAATCCAAATCATTATGTCTATTCATTCTGATTCCAAACGAATATCACCATTTCCTTTCCAGTAGAGCATATTGACATTAAACATAGGAAAGGTCGAAAGGAAACAAAACAATATGGTCTACTATAATTCATACCAACATTCCGAACAAGATAGCCCAGGTAATTAGATTTCGGGGTATGGTGAGATCTGCATGGTGAATGATTAAAAAAATCATTTAATTTGAACAAAAGACCGAGAAAAAAACCTATACATAAACTATTGTATTATAATAATTGTATCCCAAAGGTTTAAGTTACTTTGGAAATTCTTTCCCTTCCCAAGTCGATAGGAAAACTGAGGGAAACGATCTTGTTGACTACATCTCAGTAGTAACATGGACAGTTCTAACTCCTGAATGGTTACGATAGGGAACTCGTATACCCTTTTACGCCGAGTACGCAAGTGAGTAGTTAGGACCTTCACATATACGAAAACCTGGAGGAAACCACCATATACGATGATTAGTAAACTCTTATACGAAAACAATGTAAGCAGAACACGATTTAAGTGCAAATGTCTATAAATACATCATACCAATACTTTACTTAACTTCTGAACTTGTGGCACATGATCCTTTCCTTGACGTTTTCCATCTGGATAGTCGTACAGGGCCGTGGGTGAAGGAGACAATACATACTGATGGGTACCCTTGCATCAAAACAGGGCCCATCATTAATGATATGTTTCAACTCTTAAAATGAATGATATAGCTGTGGTAAAATAAAATTATATACACAATATTCTTTAGTAATGGAAATACAATAATCGACCAAATCATAATTTCATTGTGTAGGTGAACAACATGAATGTGTATTTTTAGGCGAAATAGAGCTTAATCCACCCATTCAAACTAGGAGTACCCTGACTATGAGTCTGGGCTACCTAAACCCCTTTTTCACAGAATCACTTAGGTCAATAAAGTAAACACAGATAATGCTTCGACCAAGATTTTGGTAATTAACCCCGGAATAAATACTTCCTTCAGATTCACAAATACTGAGATATGAATTTTGGTTCACAAAAAAGAGTTACAAAACCCTATATCCCGAACCTGGATAGGTAGGGCTAACTGTCCTTCATAGTAAATAGAAGAGAATCGTTGACAACATCAAGAAAAAGGCCATTGCAATAGGGTTAAGGATGGCTCTGAATGTAATGCAAGGAATTTTGACAAAAGAAGAATTCCACAGGAAGAAAATGAGGGAGAACGCAGAACGATAACTTGGCACGGACAAATTGTTGCAAAAAAATTATAATATTCCTATTGAAATAACCAAGGTATTAATGTTTGAAGTTTAGAGAAGAACTTTCTCGGAATGTAAGACATGTCATCTGCAACCGGATGGAGGCAACCACCAGGGCCACAATCGTCACCTCTAAAACCCCTCGACACATAGAGCCTCTCCAAAAGAAAAGAATGAACTTGGAATGACAAACCCTGAACCCTCTCAAAAGATAAACGATGCCTTGTCACCTCAAATTAATTATGGATATTACGAAGGACAGGTGAGCCATGTGACCACGGAAAGGTCCGCGTGACACTTCGAGTATAGAGCTAAGCAATTTCAGTATGACCAATAGACTGACTTAATGATGGTTGCAGAGCTTTTAATACCCTGATAGGGAATTCCTTTCCCATTCGAAGAATGTCGCTTCCATACTCCCGCCGATAGGTCTTAGGTAATGGTTGGATTCTTGTTGTTGTAGTACCACTAGTGACATGACATCAAGCTTTCAATTTGACCAGTATTCGAGTTATGAGCCTTTAAATGACCAGTACCTGGAGGCTTGTGACAGTCAGCGGTCCTTAACCCGACCCTTGGCCAAGTTGGTGGGAACCAAAGAGATCTCCCTAGGAGAAAAATTTCAAGAACACTCAGGCACGATTATAGTATGGAGACCTTCTACAAAATAGGTTGAGTATAGTATGGATTGCGTAAAGTTTACTTTAATCTTTTATTCCCTACGCCTAAAGGTTTTAGTTCTTTTTTGCTAAAGCCTTGGGGATTTCCATTATAATATTCCCACTCAAGGTAAGCCACGATGACATACTTTGAACAACATGGGGTAAGGATAATTTAGGATTTATGTAGTAAAATAAATTCTATGATAAAGTTCTATATCAGAGTTGTATAGTATAATTCTTATCACTAATGAATTCCTTTCTACCAAGTAAATTGTGTAAACAAAAGTTTTTTTTTGTATGGTATTATGAGGTTCATTACACATGAATGAAGTAATGAGTGTTGTGAACCAGTTTAGGGAGTATGGAGATGGTATTGAGAATAAGAGAGTTATTGAGAAAGTGCTGAGAAGTTTACCCCATAAGTTTGAGCTTGTTGTTGTTCCCATAGAAGAATTTAAGGATTTAAGTCAAATCCAAATTGATGAATTAACTAGTTCTCTTGTTGCTCATGAATATAGGATATCTAGATATGAATAAGGATCATTGGAGCATTCTTTCAAATCCCAACTGCATGTTACCAGAGGCAGAGGCAGAGGAAGGTTTTATACTCATGGAAGAGGAGGTCAATTTTCTAGTCGAAGGGACAATAGAGATGAATCAGAGTCTAAGCAGAAGTCCCAACAGAATCCTCCTACTTTAAGAGGGAACAACAACAAGCCCTGGAAGCAAGAAAATCAAAGGTTTGATAAAACTAAAGTACAATGTTATTATTGTAGGAATTTTGGGCATTTTGCTAACAAATGTTGCAAGAAGCGGGAAGATGCTGGAAAGCAGTCTGCACATATCACAAATGAGTCTAAGGATCATCAAAATCCTGTGTTTTTGACCTGTAATGTCACTCAGGAATGTGAAAATGATATTTGGTTTTTGGCTAGTGGTTACAGTAACCACATGAATGGTAATAAGGATTTATTTTCTTCTATTGATACTAGTATTCAGTGTGAAGTAAAACTGGAAAATGATTGTAAGGTTACAGTTAATGGTAAAGGGGTAGTTCCAATCTACACTAACAATAATCAGAGAAGAAATATTGACGATGTTTATTTTGTTCCTAGCTTAAAATGAAATCTTATTAGTGTTGGACAGTTGATGGAGAAAAAGTACAGAGTGTTCTTCAAGAACAAGGTATGTACAATCTATGATAAATTACCCAACAAACAATTGATTGCAAGAGTAGATATGACCAAGAATATAATGTTTCCACTTGTTATGAAAAATGATTTGACTCGTTCTTTGAATGCTTATAAAGCTGGAAGTTTAGATGAATATTGGTTATGGCATTTGAGATATGGTCATTTACATTTTGGTGGCTTAGATATGTTACAGAACAAACATATGGTAAAGGGGTTACCTTATATTCATCAACCTGCAAGCTCTTGTGGGAGCTACATACTTGGAAAACATCACAGAGAGAAATTTGTTTCAAGTGTTTCGTACAAAGAAAAAACTCCATTAGAAATTGTCCACACGGATTTGTGTGGACCTATGCAAACAACTTCTTTGAATGGTAGTGTTTATTTTATTACTTTTATTGATTATTTTAGTAGGAAGACTTGGTTGTATTTGTTGAAGTAGAAATTTGAAGCCTTTGAAGTTTTCAAGAGGCTTAAGTCTATGGTTGAGAATGACAGTGGTCATACCATTAAGATCCTTAGCTCTGACAGAGGAGGTGAGTATAAACTAAATGAATTCATTGAATTCTCTGATATTCATGGAATGAAAAGACAGTTTAATGCTCGATATACTCCACAGCAGAATGGAGTGGCTGAAATGAAGAATCAGACCATCATGGATATGGCTTGAAGCATGTTGAAAGAGAAGCATCTTTCAAATGAATATTGGGGAGATTTGGTTCTTTTCTATGTTTTTATCTTGAATAGAAGTCTGACCAAGACCGTGAGGGATCGTGTAGCTCAGGAAGCCTGGCATGGTAAGCTTTGCAATGTTTCTTATTTCAGAATTTTTGGATGTGTTGAATTTTCCCATGTACATGCATAAATGAGGAGGAAGTTGGATGAAAAAAGTGAGATATGTATCTTTATTGGATATAGTGAAGAGTCTACGGAATATAAACTCTACAATCCCATCACCCATAAATATGTAATCAACAAAGATGAAGCTTGGAATGGAAGCATTGACAAATCAATTTCAGAGGGAGTTGTGTTACCCCGTGAAGATGATGATGAAGGTGAGAAGGTTGAAGGAGATGGACAGATGGTTCCACATGCACATACACCTATAGCAAGAAGTCCTACAAGGGGAGCACCATATTTCAGCCCATATCAATTTAGAACGCCAAGAACTCATGAGCATGGTGAGCCATCTGGACATGGTGGACATTAAACAGATTCACATGTAAGTAGTGATTCAAATCCTACTTTAGCTTCATTGAAAAACAAATTTAAAGGTCAAAAGACTAGAATCTTAAGAGAATTATATGATGAGAATGAAGAAGTAGATCAGATTTCAAATTTTTCATTAATGGCATGTGATCCTGTAAGTTTTAATGAAGCTGCTAAAGAGGATGTTTGGATAAAATCAATGAATGAGGAGATTGATTCTATTGAAATAAATAACACTTGGGATCTTGTTTTTTTACCTGAAGGTAATAAGAGAATTGGTGTTAAGTGGATTTATAAGACTAAGCTGAATGCAAAAGGTGAAGTTGAAAAGTACAAGGAAAGACTTGTAGCTCAGGGGTTTAGTCAGCAACCTGGCATTGGTTACAATGAAACCTTTGCTCCTGTAGCAAGAATTGACACAATGAGGATGGTCTTAGCTATTGCAGCTCATAATATATGGATCATACATCATATGGACGTTAAGTCTACATTCTTGAATGAATGTTTGGAATAAGACATTTATATAAGACAACCTCTGGGTTATGAGATTGATAAGCACAAAGATAAAGTTTACAAGTTAAGGAAAGATTTATATGGATTGAAGCAGGCATCCAGAGTATGGTATAGCAAGATTGATGAATACTTGATTAGTGTTGGATTCAATAGAAGTCCAAGTGATCCAATCAGGTATACAGAGATAAACCAGGGAGGTAAAAATTTTATTGTATGTTTGTATGTTGATGACCTGATTTTTACAAGAGATCTATCTGTATATGATTTTAAAAATGACATGAAAATAGAGTTTGAGATGCTTGATTTAGGATTGATGAAATATTTCCTTGGAATTGAAGTGGATCAATATGATGATGGAATTTTCATTTGTCAAACTAAATATGCAAATGAAGTATTGAAAATGTTTAGAATGCTCAATTGTAAACCAGCTACAACACCAATGGAAACTAGTACCAAACTTAACAAATATGATGGGGGATCATATGTTGATCCAACTCTGTATAAGAAATTGTTTGGAAGCCTTATATATTTAACAAAAACAAGACCTGATATTATGTTTGTTGTTAGTTTAATTTCTAGATTCATGGAGACTCTGAAGAGTACTCATTGGCAAGCAGGAAAGAGGATCCTGAGATACATTGCCGGAACAATTGATTTTGGTATCCGATACACATCAAGCTTGAACTTTAAGTTGATCGGATATACTGATAGTGATTTTGCAGGTTCCATTGATGATAGGAAGAGCACATCTAGTTATGTTTTCAATCTTGGATCTGGAGCAGTGGCATGGGCATCAAAGAAACAACCCATAGTGACTTTATCTTCTACTGAGGCAGAGTATGTTGCAACAACAACAAATACATGTCAAGTTGTATGGATGAGAAAGATATTGAATGAATTATTGCATGAGCAGAATGGTGCAACTCAGATTGTCTGTGATAATAAATCTGCCATTGCACTGTAAAAGAATCACGCTTTTCACAAGAAAAGTAAGCACATTGATACGAGGTATCTTTTCATTCAAGAGCTGGTAAATGGTAAATAAATTTATGTTCATTTCTGCAGATCTAAAGAACAATTTGCAGACATATTTATGAAACCTTTGGGAAATGAATTGTTTAAAACTCATTGAAATAATATTGGGGTCTATAAGGTATAATGCATTGTTTACAACAAATTTTGTTTTACATATTTTAATTTGTTTTTATCTGAAATGATTAAGAGAGAGTATGTCAGTATGTAATCATTTCACCGCCTCTGTGTAAACTGTGCATCGGTGGTCATAACCCTTCAAGACTTGAGGTTTAAGCATTGTGCATCGGTGGTTGTCACTCTTCAAGAATCAGGTCTAAGCACTAATCACTTATTTTGTCTTTCATTTCTTAAAGTGTGGCCACCTTAACCTTTGAAGGCAACCACATACCATCACCACCTTAATTAAAAACTTTAGAAGATCGAAGGGACAATTTTTTGTGTTTAAATACCAGAAACAAATTGTAATCCTTAGATCTTGAAAACATTTTTTAATCGAATTAGCTATTCTGCATTTAGAGGTATTGTCTCCATATATATATATATATATATATATATATATTTATTGAGTTTGTAAACTCATTTCATTCCTTGATGGAATTAGTTATATTTCTTTCCATTTGAGTAAATGCAGTAATTATTTGGTTTTACCTATTGCGAACCCCGTCCCACGTTTATTCGGAGTTTACTTCTTTAAAAGTGTGTAAATTTCTTTAGTCTCAAAACCTCGAACTCTAAGTGGTGGGCCCAAAGCTTATTCGCATTTTTCGCAATTTGACACTTATAGTTTTGTTGTGTATCTGCGTTGGGTATTAAATGTGCGCGGAGTTCTTTTGTTTTACCAAAAGCCCAAACATAAGTGTTGGGTGCCCACAGCTCGTTCGCATTTCGCGATCCCACGATCAGCCTCAGTTTTCCACAAATTTTACAAAACTCAGGATCATCAAGGTCTAGTTCGAAAAATCTCCAAATCACGCCAAATCTACCCAACATGAGAGACACAGACAATGCCACAAAGTTCACAGACAACTTGAGAATTTTGAATTCTCACCAATATCCCTCCATAGTCACCAAGAAGATCAACACCCTTTTGTTCTTCACGGTGGGACTCAATATACAATATTTTCCATGGGGTGAGATGCGTAAAGGATACTATGGGGGAAGATTTGTTGCATCCGTAAACAACCAGTCCTTTATTCTTCCCCAAATTGCGCTTCTCTACGCTGCCTACAACAACAATAGGGGAGTTTTCTCCCAGGATTTTTCCAGCAAGCCAGCTTTGGAGTTCAACGACACGGCTAAAAATATCTCCATCAACATGAATCGTTTTTTCAACTTCATTCCTTACAACGCAAACATGAAGCTGATTTTGCAGGACACAGGCATTATGGACAAAGGCATTATCGGATTCAAAAATCATCCCATTCACATCCATGGCTACAATTTCTTCTTGTCTGTCGAGGATTTGGAAACTAAAACCCCAATACAGATCATTCTTCATTTAATATCGCCTATCCAACTATGTATAATATAGTCGGTGTACCTAAAGGCAGTTGAGAAGCTTTGAGGTTCAAAGCTGATAATCTGGGTAAATTATTTTTAAAACTTTGTCGTCGATAATTTTATTCTCTTTGTGCTTGTAAATAATCTGAAATATTGTTGGTTTACATGTGTGTGGTTCATTCACTGTAATAGGGAAGTGCACACTTCTTAGGGATGCATTGCATGTTAGAATATGTAATTCTTATTTGTCATGTTAGAATATGTAATTCTTATTTGTATTAAATTTGTATGAGAACAATCTTTAAGAGAGTGGTTTGATCTCACAGTTTAAGAGATTGTTAGATAACTTAGATTGTTAGATAGAATATGTAATTCTTATTTGTATTAAATTTGTATGAGAACAATCTTTAAGAGAGTGGTTTGATCTCACAGTTTAAGAGATTGTTAGATAATTTAGATTGTTAAATTTGTATGAGAACAATCTTTAAGAGAGTGGTTTGATCTCACAGTTTAAGAGATTGTTAGATAATTTAGATTGTTAGATAATTGGCTATGAGAAAAATTCTCTTCAACTAAAAGTAAAATAATAGTGTGAGGTTGAGAAGTTGTCAAGATGATGATTAACCTCATTATTTATTTATGTATAATACTCAACTCTCTCATTTTAATATGGTATCAGAGAGGGATTGGTCAGGGCTCCCTCCTGGGAGTACCCAGTAACATCGGGAGAGTAGATAAATAGTGTGTTTTATGTGTAAATATTTTTTCATGAGTGTGTGTCAGGGAGCGATCTCTAGTTTATTGGAAAACAGAACCTCGTAGAAAGATAACTTTAGTGTTTCTTGTGGATGTCATTTTGGTGAATGTGATGGGATTGAAACTCCATTGCAGTGTTGTTGAGTGGCGGAATTGGTTGAAGGTTGAGTTTGCATGCTTTCCCTCGTGGTGCTTTAGGAGTATACAAAACATTTTTTTGTTCTATGTGGATCTGTCGCTGATTTGGAAAAAATTGATGTGGCTGAAATCGATACTGAATAAGAAATTGACACTAGCGATAAAGGAACCAATGAAGTTGAGGATCATTAAATCGGAATTACCTAAACCATGCACAATATCGTGGACAATGTATCCCTTGTTGAGTAATCATTTATTATGTTAAAATTGTGCCATTTTTTGTTTAAGAAAGTGTCGATGGTATTGAAGAGAAGATTGCAGTTTTTTTTTTCTGGATGGCTCTATAAAAATTCTACAATGGTTGGTTGACATGCCCATCGAGTTGGAGGGCCATATTGATATACTATTTTGACTACTTTTATTCAATTGAAGAAGTTTATGTGGGAGAATTTTTACTCATTCATTGGATGTCTAAACGTGGCGTTCACATAGTATCCCTGAAGCAGAGCATCTCTTCCAGGAGCCCATGTACCTTCCTTCTCTCGCAGTTTCATCTATCGAGGAAAATATTGGTGTGTCAAGAGGTTAGCGTTGGTTTATGTTGGTGAGGTTTCTCCTGCCTACAATATATTTTTTTCTTCATATATTTTTTTCTTCATAGATGATGTCTAGTCTATTTATAGCTACAATGATATCTAGACAGAATGATGTTATTGTAATGTGAGAAATAAAAAAAAATTAATGTCTTGGAATCATGAAAGAATGTATTGAACCTTATTGATCTCACCTAATTCAATATGGTAATAATTATTTTTTGTTAGAATTAGCTACTCAAACATATAATAATAGATGAAACATGGATATTCAAGATAATCATGAATGATTGCAATGGGAGACAATGAGACTGATCTTAGTGTTGTAATGGGTTTGTATATTGGACATATACTTGGTTACATTTGTGTTGATGTAAAGCATTCTTAGATGCTTGTTGTACCTCAATTAATGATCCATATGCAATGCATAGGGTGCATGATTGGTTGTACCTACACCCCAGAGTTTTGTTCCAAGTTGTATTGCCTCATCATAGGAAAGTTAGTTCTCCATGTTTGTTGTAAGCCTTGATATTCAGGAATACGTGTTGTGGTGCAGATTTGCACATAATTATACTATTATACATAGAGAGGATGTTTGACACTATATCGTAGCCTAAGCTTGATGTTGAGTAGAGAAATTGAATATTTAATTAAGGGGGGGAATGTGACATGGATTTATCTCATAATGTGATGGACCGTACCCTTGTATCTCATTAGTTGAATTTATTTTTATATGGACATCAATGATAATTTGTTTGTAGTAACTAATTTATGCAGGTACAAGAGGAAGAAGTAGAAACTTGACGTATAAAGTCCATAGTGAATAAATCATATTCAAAGAGAAGTAGTTGGAAAGGAAGAAATGAAGATGACATCAATGGAATTCTTGTGGCAGAAAGAGAAGTGAAGTGAGGATGGATATTAAGACAAGTATTCATTAAGGGAGAGTGTTGTAATATGCAGTTCTTACTTGTCTTAGTCTTGTGTGAGAACATTATGTTTGTAGCGTAGAGAAAAATCTCTACCAGAGTGGTTTGATCCTACAATTTAGGAGATTGTTAGATAATTGGTTGCAAGAGAGATTCTCTGCAACTAAGAGTCAAAGAATAGTGTGAGGTTGAGATATTATCTGAAGTGGGTGATTGTGTGATATCTATCTTGAAACAATCTTGTTGTAGTTTGTTGTATTTATATGTATTCCTTACATTAATTCAATAGATTAATTGATGCTATTATTTTTGTGTAATACTCTACTCTGATTGCATTGATCTATAGGGGATCGAATGCAAGCCTCCACTGCAAATGGAAGATTGAAATGGAGTGTCAAACAAGTGCAATGTGAGACGTTGAAGTTGCTAATCACAAATATTTAAAAACAATATCTCACAACCAGGGATATTTTGTCACATCACTTCCCATGAACAAAAAAGAAAATCAAAATATAAATTTGTAATAATTGAAAAAAGATATCTAATTTTGAAAATATTACATTTAATTATATATTTAAAAAAACTTTGGAAACACTTCTTCATTTTTTGTAAAATGAACAAGGTAATATCATTTTGTAGGTTGTGTTGTAGGATGTGTTATATTGTTGCTATATTACCTTCTTTGGAAGGTACTAATAAAAGGTTCTATTTCTCTCTTTACTTATCCTTCTTTTCTTCCCCTTATTATGGATTGAAAAAATCTCTAGGTTGACTTACTCTATGGAACAATGATGATGCATGTCCACCTTGTGTCATGTGCATGCATACCATGCTCTATATCTAGTTTAGTGTTCGTTCCCTAGTTCTCTCTTGGTTATGTCGTAGCAAAGACAAATCCAACCATATGGGGTCATAGGGTGTGGATCCTATGAAGTGAAAATAGTCACATGTGCCGCTTTGAATGAAGCCTCTATGAGTTGTTTGTTTAAGGATCAATATGATACTTCAAGAAAATAAATGCATGTTAACCACATGTCGGGTTGTACACAAAAACTAAGTTCTCACATAGTGCCTCAATGGTGAAAAACAATCCCCATTCTTTATTGTTTTTTTAGGTGAATCAAATAAGATTGGTCAAGAAATTTGTTTCTAATCATGGAAGCCATATGTTCCTTCCTTGTCGAGCGAATAAAATAGATCCACCTATATCACAATAAATATAATAACCTGGGCTATTGATGCAACAACAATTGTCTCATCCAAGCCACAACTTGGTATTCTCATAAACAATTTTTTTTAAGAAAAGGTCATCCCATTTTCTTATCCATTCGGGGGCATAAAAAATAATGGAATAAAATAGTGTTATACTTACCTAAGCTCATGGAGGTAAGGTCGTGATCTTTAGTATCTTGAAAGTGTTGTGTGTTCTCCTATCTCTTTGGTATTCACAACTCCATACCTCATTCCTGTAAATATACCCTTGGTACCAATAAATTTACTCATTGTTACTCGTAAATTAGTTGTTTGTTAAGTGGAGGAGTTAGGGTTTTGAAAAACTTTGCAATATATCTTTTACATTAGAACTTTGTAGACCTTTGGTTCTTCCCTTTAAAGAGCTATATTTTAAGGTAAGGTCACTTATCTTTGATGTAATGACTCGTATCATGTCCATGACTACAGAGATACGAGTGAGAATACATATTAGTTGGATAGTATGTTCCTAAGCGTAGATCAAGTAAGGTCCCAAAGCTAAGAGGTTGTTTATTTCTTCTCCTGAAATATATCTTTCTTGCATCTATGGAGATTTTCATCATTATTTATTTATTCCTCTCAAATAACTCCATTATATTATTTTGAGGTTGTTTATTTCTTCCCCTCAAATATATCTTTCTTGCATCTATGAAGCGTTTCATGATTATTTATTTATTCCTCTCAAATAACTCCATTATATTATTTCAGATTAGTTAGTGAGACTTATGTAAGATCCCCAAGGAAATAATCAAACATGAGCTTGGCTTGTACCCCATTCATATCTATGGATATTATTTTGTGGGGAGGGCTCACAAAAACACAAGTACCTACTCGAAATCCATTAAACCTTACCTTACTTTACTTATTTCTGCTCCCTTATTCATATAAGGAAGGAAGGGCTTGCACCCCCTCCTAGATAAATAGACTCTCACTTTATTATTTGGGCTAGATATGGTTCCTTACCACACTACATGTCTTCAAATAAGATACATACTTATTTCTTGGTATATATTCTTGGTTTTTGGCATATATAATTATATCTTGAATTTATCCTACCTCAACTACCTTAATCACTTAGGTAACCAATGAGACAAGGTAGTCATACTCAAGTATCGACCTAAGGCAGAGATCAACGACCTAATTGAGGAGCCTAACTTGATACCTAGGTCAGCATAAGACCCACTTGATACTTTGTCCCAATAATTATCAGTACACTAGGTAACACCCCTTGACAAGGTTGAAGTAATAACTATATGAGAAGTAACCTAGTAAATATAGGGGGTAAATAACTAGAGATAGGGATAACCCAATAATTAGGGAGAAACTGGTAATAAGAACTAGAAAAAACCAAGCCCCTTATCGTGGCCTAGTAACTCCTAGGGCCTTTGAGATAATAATATAGATATATCTCAAACTTATTATTATCCATCTAGGATTCAATCATGATTTTGTGACCAAGACTCTAAGTTGTGTCATCTCTTATTTTTTCACCCTTCTTATAAATGGTTCAACATCCCACTTTTTTAAAGAAAAAGGAGGAATAAGATAGGGATACCCACTATCTCCTCTTGTCTTCTCGTTATTATCTTAAGGTCTTGGAATACTATTTAAGGTAGCCTTAGTATGTAGAAGACTAAAATAAATAAATTTGGGCCCTTCCTGTAACATCACTCATCTACTATTTGTAGATGGCATTCTCATTTTTTTTTGAAGGAAAAAGGGAATTAGTGGACAATATTAATGAACTTTTAACCTTTTCTATAAATAAACATGTATGAAAATCAATAGATAAAAAGGCTTCCTTATCACTTGATGCCTCTTTGATTTAGAAAGACATAACATCTCCCAACTTCTCTCCTTTTAGTTAGCGGATATTGAAGTTGGTCTCAAGTACTTGGGCTTTTTCTTGAAGCAAAATCGTTACGAGAGGAATCACAAGTTTTGGCTACTAGAAAAATTAGAAAGGAAAGTAAACACCCGGTGCAATAAATGGATCTCTAGAGTAGGAATATTGATCATAGTAAAGGTAGTTCTCGAAGCCATAATGGTCTACTAGATGTCCTTAGCCTAGATTCGAAAAGGGATTCTAGGAAAAAATAAACAACTCTTCTTTTGTTTTTATGGTCTAGGGACATGGACAATCAAACAATGTTTTTAGCCTCTTGGAAATGGTTAGCCACTCCTAAATCCATTGGGAGATGGGGTTTAAAAAAAAATAAAAACTTTTCTCTAAAGCCTTTGCATGATTTTTTTTTTGAGTCTTATATAAGGTACATTCCTATGGACACAAGCAACAAAGGAAAAATGCTTTCCCATGAATAAATTATGGATTAGATAAAAAAAAAAACCTTAAGAAATTTCAAAATGGCTCCATAATTTGGAAATCAATCCTAGATGTTTTTCCCTTGACTTGAAACTCTTTGATATGGAAAATTTGTAATGGTCGATAGGTTCCCCTTGGTAAATATCCATATATTAGCTACAAGAATAGTCATATTCTCTCTAGTCTCATCGATGAACTTCATAGATTGGGTCTCTACTCTTTAAATCAAGTAATTATAGGGTAAAATCATGAATATGGGTAACACTTTTGCTTGTTTTATGTGATCTTTTATTATATTTTAACAGGTTATTCAACTTTTGATAAAAAAAAAGTATTTCTTTTATTTAGAATTTTACTTTACACTGAAAACAAAACTTGTGAAGAATTATGTTAGCTTTCTATTGACTATTTCTCAATTTTACTTTACAGTAAAATAAAAAATTGTGAAGAATTATGTTAGCTTTCTACTAACTATTTCTCAATTTTGTTTTATAGAAATTTTATATGTCGATTTGGCAATTGTTTGACACTATGTTCCTCAAAATTGAAGTGAAATATAATGAGTTATTTTTTCCCGCAACAATGTATCCATTATTAAACTATAGTTTTTGACAAATGAAAGATACTGCAACAATCTATAGAGACTCTATTTTGTGATGACTACAATTTTGAATCTTGCAGATGAATATTATAATTTCTAGATAATTTTTAAGTTCACCAATCTGAAAACGTTACATAGTTTAAACACATGTTTTCCTCCACCATGTATCTATCTTAACTTTTACTTAAAAGTAAAATCTAAAAATACCCTTTTGGAGAGAACAATTTAAGGATTTTATAGATATGGATTTTTCATTTCACCGAATCATAATCTCAACTAAAAATATTATGTAGTGATTTTTTTATAAAATTAAAAAAAATTAGATAAAAGCAATGAAAATGAAAAAAAATTATATTCAATGAAAGTAGATTCAATTTTAAAAATGTTGGTATTAATTCTAAAACTAAATTTTGAGTATTTGTAGGAGTCTGCTACCTCCAAAGATCAAGTAAGATGGAGAGAATTTGTAGTTTCCTGCAAATAGTCCCATTTTCCAGTTTTCGGCCGAAATATTCTTTCAAACGAAACCTAGTTTTTAACAGAATCCGTTAAAAAATATTCTTTTGGCCAAAAATACTTTCATCCAAAATATTCTTACCACATGAAAATAATTCATCCGAAAAACATTGTACATGAATTTCGAGGGCACCGTTCAATTTGACGTACAAATTTTCGGTCGAAAATGTTTTCGGCCGAAAAAATTCCTATCAACATTTTTTAGGTCGAAAAATTTCCGCTAAGAATTTTTGAGACCTGATTGTCACGAAAGTGTTACTCATCTTCATGAATTTACCCTATAAGAATTAATCAAGCAACATGGAAAAGTCAACGGCTCTCCCAACAATAAATTGTCCTTGGCGCTGAGTATGTTAAGTTCCTTTCTACATCTCTCATAATAGGAAAATCATCTTGTTTTCTCCCTAAACCCATCAAGTTCCTACAAACAAGGATAGGATATAAATATCTATCACAAGAAAATAGATAAGAGAAGTTACCATGATGGGGAATGTAAAAGCTAAAGTTCACAACAAACACACAATTTCATGTGTTGATAAACAAGAAGCCTCTTACATGGGATAAGGTGCAAAAGAGAATCTTTGAGGGACCTAGAAGATGTTGTCTATGGATTCAAGAAATTGAAACTAACTACCATCTTGTCTTTTCTTGCAATTTAAGTTTAGAATTTTTGAGAGAGGTAAATATAAGCAGTAGTTTAAACGTTCTACAAAATGACTCTTTTTGGACTATATTATTTGGGGACATTTGCCCGAAATATGGTGATAAATTATTAGATCCGCAGATTTAGTGATTATTTATGTATAATCACAATGCACCAATGATTTTTCAATATGTTCATAGAAATGGATTTTAAATAGCAAAAAATAATGATTTTGTGCAAATTTATATCATCTAATTCCTACGAAAAAAGTTGTTAATTATTGGACTATTCAATGCTTGGTCAAGAAACAATATAGAAGAAGAACTAAAAGTTTAGTTGTCCAATCCTCCAAACTCAAATTTTAAATCACTTCCTCCTACAATTGCTCCGGAGATTTGGATAGCCATAAATTAATCCCTCTTAAAAGAGAAGGACCCAATTCCTTAAAACTTTTCCCTTCAAAGAATAAATATTATTTCAAAGTTTCCTCAACAATTTAAAATTTCCCATCCTAGTAAGACATCGTTAGACCTAGTCAAAGAGACATTCCATGGGCCCTCTTCTATGGGGAATATTATGGAGATCGTCAATATGGGGGATTCTCCTTTCACTTGACCACTCCATCTCTTTCCTAACTAGCTAGTATTTACTATTGGCAATGCAAATAATAACTTTTATTAGATTATGGATCTTAAGATTGCTTTGCACATTTCGAAGGAAAAGGTCATCAAACATATACACATCTATGCTGATTCCATGAGAATTATCCAATTAATTAAATGAGTTTTAAAAATTCACAATTTCACATCGTTTTCATTATTTCAAGTGATAGAAAACAATTCAAAATATTTATCTATACTTTGACTGTGTCTCCAAGATGGCGAATCAAAAAAATGAAAGAATCTCTCATGTTAGACTTTCATTGGACTAAGGCATATTGAAAATTGGAAAAGAAAATCATAAGATCTCCTCACATAATATTTACATGAATCATGGTTGTAGGGAATAACATATGATTTTTTTATTATTTTATTTGTAAGTAGACGATTGTGATTTCTTACTCTAAGAAGTAATAGGACATGTTTTTTTTTCAATTAAAAACCATTTCTAAATATTTGTATTATATGCACATAAAATTTACCAGTCTCTCTAGTAGGGGTTTTCCTTGAGTGAAACTAAAACCCTTGGAAGTAAATATTTGTATTATATGAACATAAAATTTACAGCAGTCTCTAGTAGGGGTTTTCCTTGAGTGAAACTAAAACCCCTTGGAGTAGAGAATCATCCAAATTGTTTATCAACATTCTGTAAGAAACTAGAACCCCCGGGAATAGAGAATCATCAAAATTGTTTATGAACATGTTATAAAAGTTTTGAAACCAAAATTCAAAAAAAAACTTAAAAAGAGGAGAGACTATAAAGCTGGCTAAACTGCCCATGATTGTGCATGTTATAAAAAAAATCTAAGAAAGAAATTGATCCAAGTATGTATGTTGGAATGGCATATATAAGACGGAATGTGATGTAACCTTTAAGAGGAACATAAATTGTAAAATGAGGAGAAACTTGTAAAATGGTACTGAATAAATTTGGCTAACTAGATTTAAATACAGGGGGAGAGAAACTAGAAGCCACCATTATGCTGTTCATAGAGCGAAAGAAATCGTTGTTAACAAAATAAAAATTCAATATATTCAAAAAGAGCCGTAAACAATCAAAATATGATATAATAAAAGCTAGAAACTAAACTATTCCGGATCGTCTTCCACGTGCATGAGCTCCCATACTGATTATATTAGAACAGCGAGAACATGAAACCAGTAATATTTACCCACTCTAATTTAATTAGAGTGGCCACATGAAAACGACTAACGTATCTATCATTACACAGGAAATTAATTACAAATACATTGAAATACGATTGAGTGGACTGTATGCAGCTATGCTATTAGTAGAAGCAGTTGAATCCCTGTGGCAGTTCAGTGACGCCCGAAGTTCCTCCAAACACTTCAGCGAAATGCTTTCGGATTCGGCGAAGTGATTGAAGGAACTCCGGGCATTGAGAACCAGCTGTGAGTGATGATGGCGAAGGTTCATCGTTGTGGTCAATATGGATGGATAACAGGAGGGATGATCATCTTCTTAAATATTATTCTCTCTTTGTCTTTATAACTTAAGGAACGACCGTTGAAACTCTAAATAACACGTATATTCATTCATTGCACTTGGACGAAAGTCTATTTACCTCACTACATTCAATGAATGAACTTGGTTCAATATCAACCATTCATCCATATTCTCTTTAGTTCAACTTGTACGATTTAAATATAAGGATGGCCCAGATTTGAGTAACGTTGGCAAGGTTTTAGTTATGTTTATCCATGGTCATTGCATGGTAAGAACTTTTCTACATTCCATTATGACGGACATGGAGTTGGCAAATGGAATTTCAAAAGAAAAACTTAATAACAAAAAATATTTCAATGTGGTTATAAATAAAATATTTCAAAATGCATTTTAAGTAAAATAATTTTATATCAACTAGATATATAGAGAGAAAGTGACATAGTAACTAAAAGTGGTGCTTTTCTACTTTTCTTCATGGAGATGCCTAATTCCTTCAATGCTTAATATGGAGTTGACATGTGGCATTTAAAAATATATTAATAAGAAAAAAATAATTTCAATGTGAACCATAAATAAAATATTTCTATGTGGATTTTTAAGCACTAGCAAGCTTTGCATCTAGGGTTTCTTGAAACCTGCATACCATGGCTTTGTCGGTGAAGCAAGCTCCAACAAGATTTGTGAAGAAAATGGAGGAAATCCCAAAATTTCCTCTTCATCCTACATTAGCTCGATGAAAATAGTGTCATTGGGAACTTTATAGGCCTATCGAGTTCGCCCAAGGCCATGCATCACTGGCTAGTTCTAAGCTAGAAGAAGATGATCTAGGGCCAAGTCTCCTCGGCTTTTTGTGGTAAGGGGTTTTTTTGTTTTGTAGTGGCCCCTATTTCATGGGATCTCGAGGAATGTATCTAAACAAATGGACCCAATATTTCAACAGATAAGATGACATCCCCTCCATAGTTCGGTTTGGGTAAGACTCACATTTATCCCTCTGCATTGTTGGAATGGTCAAACCCTAAGAAATATAGGAAAATCCTTCGAAAAATATATTGATCATGCCAAACCATGAAATGACCTTCAAGCATGTGACAGAATATGTATAGAGGTAGATCTGAAAAAAGGATAACCATAGGCTATTGAACTAACCTTGGATAGTTGGTCATACATTCAACAAGTGGACTATGAACAAATTATGTTTAAGTGCAAGGCATTTCATGAATATGGACATTTTTCTAAAAGACATTTTCAAGTGAAATCATCCCAACGAGAGGAGAAGAATTATGAACAATGGAAGAAACCGCAAATAAGGAAAACCACAAGAAAGACAACAACAACTCCCCAGGCTCATGGAAAAGGAGAAAAATCATTTTCTCCCAACACTCAAACCCCAAGCCAGTCAAAATAGGTATGAGATTCGTGTAGTTCTTAAAGAAATTGTGTAAAAAACTATGGAAGGCGAGAAGGGAAATGAAATGACAAATCAAAAGCTCCAAATAAAGAGGACTGGAATGGCAAAGCAAAGGAATCTCAACCCTCTTGTAGAGGTGAGTCTCATGTGACAATTGTTCCCTCCCATCCTTCAACAGGGATCCCATTAAACTATGAGGAAGAGCAACAAGGAAACTCTGAAAGTGACTTGAAACCCGAAATTACCCATCCCACTACAACAAGGAAATTCACATGAAATACTAGCAGAAACAAAAGGGAAAAGGAAGCAGATCTGTTAAAAGAACTAGGAATTCAAACTACCATGGGGGAAGCCCTTAGAAAAGAGGTCAAGTCAGGAAAATCCCATAACACTAATGGTGTATCCTCCCATCCCTTTAAAGGGGGGGCACACAAAAGCATAGGTAAATAATGAAAGTAGACTCCTGGAACTCTAGAGGTCTAAGGAGCAAGGAGAAAAAATAAGTCGGAAAATTAATAAGAGTAGAAACGCTCCTAATCCTTCTACTCCAGTAAACTAAGATGAGGGAGAAGGAAGCTCTCTAAGACAGGAAACTAATTTGGAAAGTGGGAAATGGTAAAACCATAAGTTCCAGAGGTGCATCGGGCAACTTATGCATAATGTGGAATACAAAAGTTTTGAAACTGGTGGAATGTCAACAATCTCAAAGTTGGTTGATGGTAACTCTCTCAATTATTACGACCCGTATGAATCCCTCCATTATTAATGTCTATATTCCAAACAATTATTGGGAAAAAATTGAATGTTGGGGTTCTATTTTAGATCTAGCAAAAGTAAACCCTCTCCATAACCTTATCATTGCGGGAGATTTTAACATCACAATAATCCTTAAAGAAAAACGAGGGGGATCAATAATGAGAGACCAATTTAGGGAAAAAATGTATGATCTCATATCGAATTTGGACGTATATATGATGTTCCCCCGAACAATGGATCATTTACTTGGAACAACAAAAGGGAAAGCCTTGACCACATTGCTACCAGGCTGGATCATTTCTTAATTAGCAACTCCTTCCTACCATTTTTGGAAAACAATTCCTCTTCAATCCTCCCTTAGGCAAGATCGAATCATCACCCAATATCCTTAGCCTTCGCTTGTGATATCAATTGGGTACCTATTCCCTTCAATCTCAACCCTTTATGGATGAACCATCCTAATGTTTTCCCCCTAGTCGCTCATACTCGGTCCCAATGGATTTATGACTCCCAATGCAAATATAGGAACAAAACCTAAATCTCACCAAATCTCCCTCAAATATTAGGGTAAAATTTTCTCACGCCCTATTCACCTCAAAGTAATGGAAAAAAGCTAAATCTAGAAGAAGTGCAAGAGGAAGTAGAATCAATTGAAGTTCAAAAAAATGATCTAAAACTAGAGAATGAGGCACATAGAGAAGACCTCCATGCCCTATTAGAAGTCGAATCCACGTGGCGACTAAATTCTATAACCTTGTGGTTACAAGTGGGAAATAAAAACACTGCTTTCTTCCACAGATAGGCTAAAGCAAGGGACTGGATAACCAAATAACAGAAATAAAAACGTTGTCTGGTGAAATTATAAGTGACCTTGAAAAAATAAGAAATCAAGCTACAAAACACTTCATTGAGTTTTACTCCTGAGAGGGTGACATAGACAAAGATCTAAGTAATATCTTTCTTTCCCATACCCCGCATATGATTCCAAAAATGGATAACCTCAAGCTAAACATCCCAATTAAAGAAGATGTAATATTCAAAGTTATTCAATAGTTTCATCAAGATAAAGGTCTAGGTACTGATGGGTTTACACTGTATTTTTATAAAATATTTTGGTCTATAATAAAATTTGATTTCATCATAATGCTAAGGTATGTCCAAAAATCAAATAGAATGGGAGAAGCTACAAAATCCTCATTATTGGTGTTAATCCTAAAAGAAAAAGGGGTTGCCTGCTTTGATAGATTCCACCCGATCTCTCTCTATAATGTTTCTTATAAAATCATGTCTAAGATAATTTTTAATATATTGAAACCCTTTCTTAATCCATTGATCCTCCCCAATAAAGGTGGTTTATTGTAGGAAGTCAAATATGGGACAAATTCATCCTAGTCGAGAAAGAAATCCACTCCAGTTTTAGCCGTAGGCATGGTTATCAAGATGGACATGGCCAACGCCTTTGATAGAGTAAGTCGTGATTTTCTCAAGGAAGTGATGCAAAAATTTGGATTCGATCAAACATTCATCTCCTGGTTTGGTTCTTGTATAACTAGTCCCTAGATTGCTCCCATGATAAATGACAGACCAACCCTTTTCTTCAAATCCTTCAGAGGTTTAAGATAGGGATGTCCCATTTCCCCCATTTTTTATGTTCTCGTGGATGAATCCCTTAACAAAAAAATAGATTGGGAATGCAAAAATGGTTCAATCCCCAAGATTTGTATTACAAGAGCATTGAAGATAATCAATCACTCCCAATTCACATATGACGCTCTTTTACTCAGTGGAGCATCTAAAGTCATCGCAAGGAGAATAAAAAAAGTCTTAGACAACTTCATCATGGTTTCAAGAGGAATCATAAACAACCACAAAATCCAAATCTATGTGTGGAACATCAAGGATCAATGCCTAGTAGGAATTTCACAAAACCTTGGCTTTCATGTCTCAAATGAATGGAAATCCTTTAAATACCTCGAGTTTCCAATATGCCTAAAGACCTTCCCTAGAGAATATTGGCATGTAATTATTCAGAAATTTAGAGAGAAAATGGAACCCTAGGGGGGAATTTGGATCAACCCTGTAGGGAAATTGGTGTTAATCAAATAATTTGTTTCCTCCCTACCTCTTTTTCATTTTTCATCTCTTATGGCACCTGTGGGAGTAAAAAAAGATATGGTCTATCTCATCCGAAAATTCCTATGACAAGGAGGCAAGTCCAACTCAAAAAAATTCCATCTTGTGAATTGGAATATAGTCTCATCCTCTAAGGAGCATGGGGATCTGGGAATTAGGGATTCATAGTTGGTTAACAACACTTCCGATGCCAAGCTACTTCATACATTTGTAACAAGAAGTAAATAGTGGTGTAAATCATCTATTGTCAAGAAATAAAATATGGGAAATAAAAAGTGTTTTGTAGATCTGGAACCAGTGTGTCACATTGGGTCTCCCATGTAGAAACTTCTTCAGACCTCCATTCCCTTTTTCAAGGAAAAAATATCATGTGTTCTAGGAAATGGAAAATCAATTCTCCTATGGAAAGACTTAATCATGGGCTTCCCCCTTGGACAATAACACAAAGATTGAAGAATTAAAAAGATGGATGTTATCAAATAAAATATCTTCGTTGCATGATATTTCTGAATGGAATGAGGATGGATCTGGAAAGGGTTGTAAGCTTCAAAATATTCCTCCCCACCTACAAAAACAAGCTCAAGTCTTGTTCAAGTCCCTTAAGGGAAATTCCCTGCATCATTAGAACATCTAGGACAACAAAGGATGGGGTACATGAGGATACATAGTGAAAGAAGGACATAAAACACTCTTAGCCAACTCAAGGAACCTTTATTGAAACAACCTGGTGGAAAAATATTTGGAATTCAGACGCACTTTCCAAAATAAATTTATTTTGTTGGACATTAGCACATGGAAAGATCCTAACAGGGAAAAACCTGATGAAAATAGGGTTCATTGGCCCTTTCCTCTGTTCTCTTTTCCAAAGAATCCATGAAACAATAGAACATATTTTTTGGGAGTGTCCCTTCTCTAAGAAAACTTGGGCTACAATGTATCAATATTTGTCTCATCAATTTATCAAGAATTGTCTCATCAGGTAAGACAACCTTCTAAATTTAAAACATAAATGGGAAAATAGGAAAATTAATATCAATGATCCTTTAAAGGGAAGGATGTATTTAAAAGAATGTAGAAATATTCTCCCAAATTTGTGAGTTTCCAGATCTAGCTTTCCTGAAATAGAATTTTTTTTCATAATAAAAGGATCCACTGACAATATGTAGTAATCAAGGAAACCGCCCAGATGATAGATATTTTAAAATCCAAAAGGTTGAGCTTACATGATCAATCTATGTGGATTAGAGATGAAAAATCTTGGATTTCGAAATTTAACCTTCAAAACTCTTTGTGTTCCAAGTCTTCACATCAATCATGTTGACAGCTTCATTCTTCTTCTTTCAGTTTTGAGCAATGGATTTCTTCTTAATCTGGGCACCGACTCTTTTTTGATGGATCATCCAAAGGAAACCTAGGAGAGGCAGGTGCGGGGCACGGGGGGTTATTTTGTAGCCCAAAGGAAATACAGTCTTGGACTCTTTATGGAATTTGGGGATGGAAAAAAACAACAAACTAGAGGCTTACACCCTGATCCAAGGGATAGATTTGGAGAAGAAAAGGGAAATTCAAATTTTGAATGTAGTGAGAGACTGGAAGACAATAATAAGGAAAATGATATGGGGTTCCTCTCCTCACAACACGATCCTAATAATTTTAATAAACATAATTCTCATGCTCGCAGGATCCATGCAAATAAATTGTTTCCACATCCTCCAAAACAATAATGAAAAGGCAGATAAAATGACCAATAAGGCCATAGAAAATCCCCCAGGTCGCTTGGGGGTTGGTGATCAAGAAACTTCATCCCACTTTCCATGAAACCAGACCCTAGAATGATTCATCGGGCCCATGATCTTTGGCGGGTGATGCATGGCTCGCCATTGCGACACATGTTCTCCAACACGTGAACCTAGACAAGATGTCGAGAGCTTTTAGGGTGGGTGGTTAATTGCGCTGGCTATGGGAAGTACCAAAGAGCCATCTCGAGGATAAGAGGAGTTCCTCCTCACACATATTCTCTTGTGTGCTTCAGTAGGGAGGTGTCAGGTGCAACGAATGAGAGAACGAAGATAAGTGATCATATGGGGATGGTTATATTAGAAGGCGTCAACCCATGAGCTTCATCACCCATCAAAATCCCTTGGCACAACTTCTTCCAGACTGACAAGGTAGTATCCAAATACATGTTTCATTTCTCCTGTCAATTATCCTCATACTTGGATTTCCTTAGGGTCTACATTGACATCATGAAAAATTATGGAAGGATTTATCCCATGAATTTTTATAAAGCTCGAGGCCTGTCGCCTTTGTCCTGTGCAAATTTCCCTAGATGTGCTAAGTGACTTCTTTCCAAATTTCTTTGGTGGTGTGATTTCCTCTCTCCAGGTGGGGTTATCATCATAGCCAGGTGGTTTTATTGACACAACGTAGTCCAAGTGTGGTTATGTCTCTCAACTAGAGCCACCTTCCACTCCTTGGTTTGTGGAAAAAATTCCCTTTCAGCGTTGAGGAATTGTGCAATTTGGTTTCGTTGAAAGAGCATAGATAGTAACGGGTGAAAAGTAGGGAAAATCCAACTTGACCCCGGATTCGAGTGCGCAAAGTCTCAAAAGTTAAAAATTAAATTCAGAGCCATCAGTTCCACGATATCCTTTGATATTGAAACTTTGTCTTAGCATCAACTTATCATCGATAAGCTACAATATGAAGTGTTTGTGGAACGCAGTAAAAAAAAATATATCTGTCCACCAATTTTCATATATATATATAACAACTTAAAGTAAAAGACACTTTCTAGAATCGATTATGAAGGATATGTGTATTCTTTCATTCTCAACATGTGGTTGACACTTGACATTAAAAAAATATTTTCATCCACCTTTTAATTTTTTTTTTATATCAACATCGACCTTAAAATAATTTTATATAACTTTATATATATATATAGAGAGAGAGAGATTATTTGAGGACAAAAAAATTATTTTTTTTAGCATAGGTCCTTTCTACTTGTCCATATAAGGGAGATGCATAATTACTTCAATGATTAATATCATCGTATATCATCATCATAGAAGCAACTATTTCCCCCATTGAGAGTGTTTATTTGATTAGGTACCTAACATATAAGAACAAGACAAACAACATGGATGACAAGAGGCTCCGCAAAATTTGGTTCAAACTCTATGCAAAATGAACATCGGCTTAAGAAGTGATGGCATAAAGATGTCAAATATTGGCTAAATCATTAGGGAATACAAGAATAATCCATCGTAGATAATACCCATAATATTACAAATACTATCACTCCAAATTTAAGGAGAATATGTGGTGTGATAAAGAATTACTGGATAAAAGGAAAGCAAGATACTACAAGGAGGTGGTCAACCCTAATTTAGAGAACTACAATCATGGAGAATACCGATAATATTACAAATACTATCACCTGTAAATTTAAGGATAATATGTAGTGTGATAAAGAACTAGTGGATAAAAGAAAAGTAAGATACTACAAGGAGGCCCCTGGATGCTGGAGGCCTCCACCAATCCCTCATCACACGTCTCACTATCTGGACATGCTCCACCTCACCCCCCTCATGTTCTTTAATTGTCCTCGTCCTCTAAGATGCAACTTCATAACTCCCCCCAAGGATCCCTTTCCACAACTGCTTGACCTCTGTACACTCCATCAGTTCACACGCTTTCGAAGCATAGAAACCTTAATGGAACTATATTTGAGACCCCCTCATCTTGACGCTCTTCTCTCGACCACCCGTGACCTATCCACCCATTCTCTCCTTGTCTACTATGCAATTTAGCTCTCTTATATTCACATACAACATCCTTCTATTATCTATGTAAGGTGGTGGATCTGCCTCCTCATATTACCCAAAATTCTCAATTCCTCTCCCATGCCTCCTCACTGGCGTGCCACCCCCACCTTGGGGTAAAGTGTCCATGGTAGGCAATCCTCCACAGTTCCTCCCCTGCCCCTCCTGAGAAACCAGGATGGATATGATTGTTCGATTCGTCTTGTTGCAACGGTTTCTTAATGATTGGCAGGAATAAGTATTTGGCTCCCTCCTAGCATCTCGTCGCACATCCAAGCACCATTAGAGCTACTGGTTAGTCAAAAACTACCTCACCTGCACCCTCCTCAACCTCTTGGGTGTCTTTCTTCTTAGCCCCTCCAGCTCTCCTTGCTGACCCCACTCCCCCACTTCTTCTCCTCCTCCCTCTCCTCGTCCCTCCCCCATCACCTGTCCTCCTCCCTCTCTGGCCCACATTAATATGTCGACACCTCAAGAGGCTCCCAACATTTCAGTTGAGGTAACTACTCCATGCATGAATAACTTGTTGAAGGGTCCCTTCATCAAAAGCACATGCCTCTCAGTAAAGAATCCAATTTCAGACAACTCCATCTCCTCTAGTTACATCGACAAGGATTTCAGTGGTTGCCCAGTTATTGAAGAAACTCCTCGAGATGGCCCCTTTTCTTGATGCTTAGGCCTTTGTTCTACTTTCAAGTTCTTTTAACAATTGCATTTTTTTCTAGTCTTTTTTCAACAATCACACAGAAAATTAAAGTCAATTTTTTGGTAATCCCAGTTTCCCATCAAGTGTAGGACGAATTCTCAAGTCTTTACCCACCTGGTTTCCCAGTAAGGGTAGACCCAATTTTTTTCCACTCTCAGTGGTAATCACTATTTTTTTTATTGTATTTTAATATATTAGCACATGAACTTACAAACAAAAATATACTACAAGGACATGGTCAACCATAATTTAGAGAACTCCAAAGAAGAAAATCAACATTGCTAAAATAAGAACAAACTCTCATGAGCTACATACTAAAAGTGGGCATTGTAAAATTCTCAAAACACTGTGTGATGAATGAATTTGTCATCTTTGCGACAGTAAGAGAGTAGAAGATGAAAAACACTTGCTCTTATATTTCCATGTGTACACCCATATTAGATCCCAATTTAAAAATATTTTCCACAATATAGGCCTTCAAAATCTCCTAAGTCATCAAAACTATGGTGATCTTGGAATGCTTCTCTCAATGCTTTGTTATCATAGAAATACAATTTTAAAAGAATTTTAAGTAATCTCTTACCTTCTTAAGGTCCAATTGACGAATTGGTCTCAGTGGATGTTAATAATCATCATTATGATCATTATATATGTGTGTGTGTGTGTAATCATTTGAAAGTAAATAAATTCATATGGTTAAAACATTTGAATAGTGGGTTAGCTTTAATGGAGATGTGCAATTCCTTGCATGCTCAACATGGAGTTGACAAGTAACAGCATAATATATATATATATATATATATATATATATATATATATATAGAGAGAGAGAGAGAGAGAGAGAGAGAGAGAGAGAGAGAGAGAGAGAAAATATATGTTATAATGGTATATATAATGGGTCTAGAGGCATGAAATCCTTGATACATTTCCTCAAATTTTGTAATATAAATAAGTATTTGGATCTCTAGGAATTTGATGACTCTAGAAACATAATAAATACGCAGTTAAGATGGATCTACAGCGATGGTAAAAATCTACACTAATATTAATATTCCTATCTATAATGAATATATTAAAATACAACTTATTAAAATTAACTTGCAATATGTTGGAATTTAAACGTAACATGATTTAACTTCAAAAACATATTGTCCAACAAAAATGTACTTGAAAACTAAATGTGTTGTAAGTTTTTTTCTTCCTACTTTAACTTTAACTTAGTGGAGATTATGTGAGAATAACATCAAAACGTTAGAATGTTGTTAGAGCTTTCTTCGTGAGTTGTTTTACTAGAGTTTAATTTTAGATGATAAGAGGTTTTCTAAATACATCTAGAGGTTTTCTAAATAATTTTAGATGATAAGAGGTTTTCTAAATAAGAGTTTAAAATACATCAGTTAGATGTCAAATCTTCTTTTCTAAAACGTGATTTAAAAGAACAAGTTTATTTGGTTCAACATGAAGGGTTTTTCAAACAAGAACATGGACAACTAGTTTGTATATTAAGGAAAGCCTTATATGGTTTGAAACATGCACGAAGATCATGGTATGTAAAAATAGATACCTTCTTTTATCAGAATGGTTTTTTGAAAAGAAAAAATGATGCTAACATGTATGCTAAGAAAGATGAAGAAGGAAATGTTTCTTTAATATCTTTATATGTGGATGATCTCATTATTACAGGTAGTACATGCAAGTTAATTGAAAAGATTAAAAGTCAGTTGCCTCAAGAATTTGAAATGAAAGAACTTGGCGAATTGCATTATTGTTTAGGACTTGAGGTTTGGAGAAATCCCGGTAAGACATTAAGCACTCAAAGTAAATACACAAAAGAAATTATTAGAAATTTCAATATGAGTGAATTTAAAGCAATGTTAACTCCCTTAGAATAGAATGCAAAGTTATAGAGTGAGGATGGAACTAAAGAGGCACATGGTACTTTATATCATTCGTTTGTGGTCAGTTTGAACTACCTCACCACTACCAAACCAGACATTGCATACTCAATGATCATCCTTATTCATTTCATGGCTAAGACTTCTAAGAGCCACTCGAAAACTGTAAAGAAAGTCCTCTGATACTTGAAATTGACAATAAATTTTTGTATTATGTGTACTGATGAATGTGATGTTGAAGTGACAGGGTTTTCTGATTTAGATTGGGTAGGAAATCCTGGTGATATACGATCTACCTTAGGTTATTCATTTCATATAGGATCAAGGGTTGTATCATGGAGTAGCAAGAAACAATCAACTGTTTATTTGTCGTCAACAAAATATGAGTTTAAATCCTTGACCAGTGCTACCTGTGAAGTTGTTTGGTTAAGGAGAATTCTTATAGATGTTGAAGAGGAGGAAAATGGTCCATCATGCATGAATTTTGATAATCAAAGTGCTATCAAATTGACACACAATCCAATATATCATGCAATATCAAAACACATCCACCTACAACACCACTTCATGAGAGAGAAGATTGAATCAAAGAAAATTAATTTGATTTTTTGTAATACAAATAATAATGTGGCTGATATATTTACCAAGACTATTGGTAAACTCAACTTTTAGGCTTTTAGAAGCAAGTTAGGTGTTGTAGAAAATCTATTTCTCCATTAAAGGGAGATGTGAGAATAATGTCGACACTATAGAATGTTGTTGGAACTTTCTTCGTGAATTGTTTTACTAGAGTTTAATTTTAGATGTTATGGGGTTTTAGAACCATACTTCTAAGATTTTTTTCTTGGTTTATTGGTGATATTTCTAGATATAAATGTAACAGGGTTTTCCTTCTGATGAATGAATTGTGATAATAATTTTTTCTCACATTTTATATGGATTAATCTCTGTGTTTATAATTGATTGTAGTTCAATTCAAACAACTACCAATCAAATTTAGAATTATGATTATGTTGAGTTAAAATTCATAACTATGCCACCAGCTCTTGAGTAGTTATTTACTAATCAAATTTAAACCACTATTGAAGATGTCGAGTTAAACTTGTTTGAGAATAAAAGAAGATGCCATGTTAAAATTCCATAGAAGATGGCAGAGTAATTTGTAAGTACAAGACTTCATCAAATTGTTACGATAGAGCATATGCCAAATAATATTATAAATGTATATGATATACAGTCTGAGTGGCCCTAATGGTTAAGAATATGTGTTTCCTCTTAACAGGTCACAAGTTCAAATCCAGAGGGGGGTAGGGTATGTGTACCTCTGTATACTTTACCATTCAAATCGTTGGGCGGAGGGGGGTCCCTTGTCCGACAAGCAAGGGGGTCTCATACACCAATTTGGTGTGGCTTAACCGTGACCTTAAAAATAGATTATTATTATTATTATTATCCAACTTTTTAAATATAAATGACAAATTTCACTTATAAGTTAAAACTGTACATAGCAGGTCAACTCATAACATATAAATATAATTTTATATCAACCTATTCTATATGGTTGATATAAAGGACAATTACTAAAGGTTTATGTTAAAATTAGGGTATAAATGTCAATCAAATACACTAAATATAATTTGGTTTGACATATTAATTGGTTTCAATGGACGTTCATTATTTTATATATATATATATATATATATATATATATATATATATATTAATTATTGAGGAAGTATTTATGTTATCTAAATTAAAAGGAAGAGTATGTTTTTTAATATTATTTAATGTTTTTAAGTATTAAATGTATGAGAATTGTATAATACTAATTATTAATTATAATTTAAAGTAATTTTTATGATTTTTTAGGAATTATTATTTTATAATTGTTATATTTTAATTAATTTTTAAATTATTTTTAATTATTATTATTTATAATTTATTATTTATTATTTTTTTCGTTTTTAATGAATATTTTATTTATTTATTAACTATGATAATATTTATGTTAGGGAGAAGCTCCCTGGATTGAGATTGAGGGGGATTTCCCCCTCCATACAACATTTCATCTTTGGAACAAGGAGAAAAGCTTTGGGTTAGATGGAATATAGACACGGATACATCGTGGATACAGGAGTGAGAGTGGTGCATCTAATATCCATGATCGGATAGAAACACCCACCACCTGGGTGCAACAAAATATTGAGGTTGTTTCTATGAACTTTAGGGTGGCCACAACTCCTCGATTTCACGTTCAACTGGACAAAATGGAAGATCAAATTCAATTGGAGAGAACCCTCACTAGGAGGTGGAAGAGCCAATAACCAAGTGATTTATGGATGTGGGTAATAGGAGAGGGCACAAAACCAAGTACTGGACGATGGTTGATTTATATTGACACTTCAAAACATCGTTGGGACAAATGATGCAATGATTTATATTGACACCTCAAAACATCCTTGGGACAAATTCTGCAAACACGTGAACCACATGAGAACAACCAAAACACCATCCAACTACAATTAAACTGTTTGACCTGCTCCTGAAAGAATTTTTATCTCGTCTCCCATCCTAAAGCACAATTATGACAACCTTATCACATAAGAACACCACACAATCAACACCTAATATGCCTCGTGACTCAATTGATTATCCCCGAGCTCACTGAAAAGTATGTACACCTAATATCCATGATCGGATAGGAACACCCACCACCTAGTGCAACACAATATTGAGGTTGTTTCCACGAACTTCAAGGTGGCCACCACGCCTCGGTTTCACACTCAACTGGAGGAAATTGAAGATGAAATTCAATTCGAGAGAACCCTGACTAGAAGGTGGAAGATCCAAAAACCAAGTTATTTATGGATGTGGGTAACAAGAGAGGGCACAAAACCAAGTATTAGAAGATGGTTGATTTATATTGGCACTTCAAAACATCGTTCGGACAAATGCTGCAATGATTTATATTGGCACCTCAAAACATCATTGCGACAAATGTTGCAAGCACATGAAACAAGTGTGAACACCCAAAGCACCATCCAGCTACAACTAAATTGTCTGACCTGCTCCTGAGAGAAGTTTTATCTCGTCTCCCATCCTCAAGTACAATGATGACAACCTTATCACCTAAGAGCACCACACAATCAACACCTAATATGACTCACGACTAAATTGAAAATCCCTGAGCTCACTGAAAATTATGTACACCTAATATCCATGATCAGACAAGAACACCCACCACCTCAGTGCAACGCAATATTGAGGTTGTTGCAGCGAAATTCAAGATGGCCACCATGCCTCAGTTTCGTGCTCAACTAGAGGAAATGTAAGATGAAATTGACTTGGAGAGAACCCTGACTAGGAGGTAGAAGAGCCAATAACCAAGTGGTTTATGGATATGAGTAACATGAGAGGGCACAAAACCAAGTACTAGAAGATGATTGATTTATATTGGTACTTCAAAACATTGTTGGGACAAACGTTGCAATGATTTATATTGGCACCTCAAAACATCAGTGGGACAAATGCTACAAACACATGAAACACATGAGAACACCCAAAACACCATGTAGCTACAATTAAACTAGCTGACCTGCTCCTTATAGAA
>JZKD02S0459684.1:12424-35455 GCA_000966675.3 Picea glauca | reverse complement strand
TTAACATATAAACTGAACTTTATAAAAAATAACAATAAACTATGCCCTTGTGTAATCATATATATAATGAATGCCAAAACCAAAAATCTATTTGAGATTAAATTGATTAAAATATTAATTGAATTTTATAAAAAGTAACAATAAACTTTGTTGGTGCTTAAACATATATAAAATTAATGCCCGAACCAAAACACTATTTGATATTAAACTGTTTAAAATATAAACCAATTACACTCTCACGATGACATAACAATATTTACTCTTTGGACATATATTTTTGGTAATGGAAGGTATAATTATGGCATATCTCTATACAAGGAAAGTGCCATATTCGGCCATGCCCATGTACATGGATAGACTTAAATTCTGGCCTATCCCTATACATGGACATGGACGAATATTAAGGACTATCCCTATACATGGAAATAGCCGACTACAATCGTGTCAACACTCTAACACTGTAAAATTGAAAATCCAAAATCTAGTCGAAGAATTTTATATGAAGACTAACTATTATACGATTTTAAATCTAACAATTTAATAATCTTTCTGTAATATAATTTTTTTATTAAATCTAAAAATTTAATAATCTAATAGCATTTACTCTTTGGAGGTATAATTTTGGTAATGTAATGTATAATTCAGGCATGTCTTTGTACATGGACAGGGCCATATTCGTCCTTGGCCATGTACACGGAGAGGCCTGAATTCAGTCCTATCTCTGTACATGGACATGGCCATATTCATCCTTGTCCATGTACATGAAGAGGCCTGAATTCATCCCTGTCCATGTACAGGGACATGCCCTAATTCGGTCATGTTCGTGTACATGGATAGAGCCGAATATTCAGGCCTATCCTTGTACATGGACAGGGCCAAATATTTAGGCTTGTCCCTATACACGGATAGGGAAAAATATTCGGCCATGTACATGTATAGGGAGATGCCTGAAATCGAGTTTGTCCCTATACATTGTCAAGTCTAAATATAACCATGTCAACACTCTCACACGATAAAATTGGAAATCTAAAATCTAACCTAACAATTTTATACGAAGACTAACTATTATACAATTTTAAATGTAACAATTTAATAATCTAACTAGTATACAAATATTATTAAATCTTACAATTAATAATCTAACTATAATACAAGTTTATAAAAAGACTAACTATTATACATTTTTATACAATTTTAAATCTAACAATTTAATACTAGGAATAATAATACTAATACTAACTATTTAATACTAACTATCTAACCATATTTGGGCCTTTGATTGTACATGGACAGGGTCGAATATGGCTATGTCCATGTATAGGGACAAGATTGACTTCATGCATGTCCATGTACATGGACATGGTCGTATGCAACCTTGTTCATGTATAGAAACATGCCTGGATTCGGGCATGTCCCTGTACATGGATAGGGCCATATTCAGTTGTGTCCATGTATAGAGACATGCCTGAATTCTAGCCTGTCCCTGTACATGGATAGAGCCATATTCTACCTTGTCCATGTCTAGGGATAGGCCTAGATTCAGTCTTGTCCCTGTACATGGAGAGGGTTGAATACGACCCTATCAACAGTCTAAATCTATAAAATTTAAAAAATAAAATCTAAAATTTAAACTTAACACGAAAATTACCCGAACCGAACGCCCGCAGCTCCAATGTCCCCCCACCTGCAGCACCAATGTTTGCTCGCTTCTCCAACATCCACCTACAATAATGACATTGACTAGCACCGAGATGTTCACCTAATGAATCGCATAACCAACAAAACGTGCACAAACACCTATCACAAATCACTATCACTAATACATGCACCAACACCTAATGTTATCTACTATTCAACAATTCATAAAAATTATTCCATGCATGATGTGCGGGTAATATATATAAAAAAATTTGGTCGAAAGGTTCTTTCAGACGAAATATCTTTCATCCGAAAAGATGTTACCGGATGAAAAAAAAATGTTCGGCTAAAATTGTACATGAAATAAAGGGCGTCGTCAAGGTACCGTTCTTTTTTATGTTCAAAGGTTCAGCTAAAACATGTCTCGACCAAAATAAATATTAGTTCAGCTAAAAAAAAGTCTTTCAAAATTTTGGAGACCCGATTCTCACAAAATTGTTACCCACCTTCATGAATTTACCTATAAGAATTACTCTATTCAAAATCACAATTAAAACAATATACAAAGACTTCTCACTCCAAACCCTTCATTAATGTAGCCATCGGTTAAAGGGATTCATAAATATTGTTATTCCAATTGAGAAAGGAAGGATTAAATATAGGAAGCATATATAGATACCTAACAAACCAACGTCTTCCATTCTCTCTATAGGAGGATCTCTTCATCATGAGGATTTTCATCATGATGATTACCGATGGTTGATATGGTCAATTTCTGATATGCGGATATGGCCAATTTCAGATATGGGAAGAAGAATTTGGAGCATCAATGACCTAGAAGGCACGAGGATGGTAGTGAAAGGAACCTAAGTGAATTAGTTGTACCATTCCCCAATCCTAATAAATGTATACGCTAAATATGTTAAATGATTTTGTTATTTTTATAAAAAATTTAAAGATTTTTTTTTTTTTTATATCAATTTAAAAAAATAAAAAATAAAATAATTTGTATCCATTTAAATTTTTTTTTATATCAATTTAATAAAATAAAAATAAAATAATTTATATCAATTTAAAAAACATTTAAGACATGTAAACAATTTTCACTCAAAAATAAAAATGAAAAATAAGTGTCACTGGAAAACAAAGCCAGGTGGACTTAGGGTCAGAACGGCTCATGGATTAGATGAGTTCGCTATTGATGCTACCAACCAGAGAGTCGACTGCCATTGACGAAGACTTATTGTACGATGAAATTAAGACTTTGCAACATAGGTTGATGATGGAGAAAGAGCCTCATACCACTCTGCAAAATACTTCCCTTATTTACAAGATGCAATGGGAATAACTCAACCATGGAAGTTGGTGGTAGGTAAGTAGACGAGATTCATGTTATTCAAAAATAAATTCATCAATATGATGAGAATACCTATCATTGTATTTTTGCTTTCTTGTGCATGTCGTTGCTAAACAAATTCATACAAAACTTACGGAAAGTATCTCATCCTTGTAGCCACCTCCTGCAAGTAGCAGTCACCACATAATCTTGTGCAAAGGGGGGAAAGGGATGACATGTTCTCAGGGTGTGATTCTGAAGCTGCAGTGAGACTAAGACTTGATCCTATTGCTCAAGAGGAGGCAAATTGTTGATTCTTTGACTTATGCAAAGAGGAAGGTAAGGAATGTTATTTCCCCATTTGATTGACTTAGTTGCAGTGAGTGTCAAGTTTTCCAAGTACAATATTATTTATAAAGTGAGATAAACATGTAACCATAGGTACTTTGGAATTCAAGGCCATGAACAACAAACCAAATCCATACAAAACCAATTACATTATCAGAGCTTCTAGCCAGACTACATCTATTATTGTGGAATCCAAACAACCAAATGGAAAATATATCATGGCATCCTGACCATATGTTAACTTGGACATCGAATTCGACAAAAGTAAAACAACATCAATATTACAGTACTCAAGATCATCAAGGTATAGCTCAAAAAATCTCTGAATGACACCAAATATCCCCGATATGAGACACATACAATGCCACAAAGTTCACATACAACTTTAGAATTTTGAATTCTCACCAATATCCCTCCATGTTCTTCAAGAATATCAACACCCATTTTTTCTTTACGGTGGGACTCAATATACAATACTGTCGACCAGGTGAAATGTGTAAAGGAGACTATTGGGGAAGATGTTTTTCATATGTAAACAACTAGTCCTTTATTCTTCTCCAAACTGCGCTTCTCTAGGCTGCCTACAACAACAATAGCAAAGTTTTCTCCTGGGATTTTCCCAGCAATCCAAATTTGTATTTCAACTTCACGGATAACAATACATCCATCAACATGAATCTTTTTTTAATTGCATTCCTTACAAAGAAAACATGAAGCTGATTTTGCAGGACACGGGCATTATGGGATTCAAAAATCATCCCATTCACATCCATGTCTACAATTTCTTTGTAGTCGGTCATGGATTTGGAAACTACAACCCCAATATAGATCATTCCTCGTTCAATATCGCCTATCCACTTATTTATTACGCTGATATGCATCCTCCTATTTGTAATGCCCATATAATTCTAAACATCATTAAGTTTCCTAAACATTTTATGAATGTAAACTGAAACAAAACTTCATAGCATGATATTGACTTTTGTAACATCAACTTCAACAACTTAGATTTATCATTAAATACTAAATTCATGGCAGAATGAAATAAATACATAACTTAACAAGTACCTGGATCTGATGCTAATTTATGTTGCCTCTTTTCCTTGCTGTTGCTTTTCTGCTCCCTGCAACACAGATCAACCCTGCCACAAACAGGAAAATAACTGCCCGAAACTACTGTCCTCCCTGCCAACTAGGAAAACTACCTAGCTCCAGGATATCTACGGATATCCTGGCCCTCCGTGCCCAAAACCTCCAACAACTCAGTGCCACCCTGATCAAGAGCCACAGACCACAAAATACAATAGTGCCCAGAAAATCGCTGCTCACAGCAAAACATAGATCACAACATCCATTTCGTCCCCTTCCGTCGAATGGTGCGCACATCCCCCTCTTCCCGTCCCTTATTCCTCCCTCTTAACTCACGCATTTACTTCACAACCACCCCCGTACTCCATCCTTTGTCCCTTCATTAATATTTTTATTATCTCGAGATTTCTGGGCTCCTCGCCCTGCATACGCCACCCTCTTCTGCATACACAATTCCTGTTATATCAATTTTTTTTTTATCTCTTAAATTTATGTCACGGGTCATTAAATGTGATCTTCAGTTATATTATTATTACTTAGTTAATACTCAATTATTCCTTTAATTAAATCTTACTTAATAATCTTTAATCATTTATTTAGTTAGGGTCGTTACATACACCCACCCTTCAAGAAACTTCGTCTCGAAGTTAAGGTATCTGGTGGTACAAAGGAAAAGAGCATGGTTCACACATTCAAAACAAGTAACTCACATTATCAGTAAGTAAGTCAAGAAAGCTCATACATACTAGTGTATATGTACGAGAAATGCATGTGTAGCTAGTACATGCAAATCTCGTGCACGTACTAATAATCAAACGACCATCCTTTAATAATTTAGGTATGCATTCAATCCAATCAGCAAGACTAGTCTTTTATAAAAGACAACAATCAATTAATTGTGTGAGAAATCGTTTAATTACAATTGTCCGGTTCAATAATTTATTTTAACAACTGTGATTTAGTTACATAACAATGAATATTCATATATACACATTTCATAAGGAATATATATATATATATATATATATATATATTGAAGGGACAACATCAAATTCCACCACAAGAAAGATCTCCATATAGTCTCAACTATTCTACTCATCCTTCCTCCCTACCCTACTTCCAACTCCATTCCTATCTGTCCTTTGGTAGACTATCTTGGAGTGTCATCTATAATGACCTAAATCCAAAATAGAACCCGTAAGTGGAAGTGTCGCTATCTCGACCAAGCTTCTCTAGTAGGCAACTGACAGTCCTCATAACACGTCTTGGGGAGCGTGAACCAACACCATCCTCCCAGGACTTCAAGTTTCAGAGGATACACGGTGGGAAATTCCTCCACCCCTCCTAGCAGAACCAGGGTCAACACCCTACAATGGAGGATACTCGGTGGGAAATGCCTCCACCCCTCCTAATAGAACCAGGGTCAACACCCTACAATGGATACTCAGTGGGAAATTCCTCCACCCCTCCTAACAGAACGAGGGTCAACACCCTACAATGGAACATACAGGGGAACTGTGTTGCTGGAGGTTTTGTCATCGTTTATTCGGTTTTGGGCAGTGTTAGTACCAAAATTATGCACTAGTCCACATATCATAGAAATACATCCAAATCAATATAAATTGCACATACATTATTCATACCATAATGTTTTCCAGTTAGTGGTCCTGATATCCACTTTCATCATCATTATCACTTGGCTATTTCATAGCCCATAACCTGCAGATTAGTCTGCAACACAAACTCATATTTTTCTATGCATTATCATCATATAATTGCATACTTTCATCATTTCAATTTGGTATCCACGTACCAATACATTAACATCAAAGTTTTCCAATTTGAATTAGATTTCACAATATCCCATAATTCATACTCTTTACACATTCACAAGATTATCATTTACCAAAATAGATTTCATCGTATCCAACATCATTCTAATGGTATTTGAACATTCAACAATTTCTCTTTCTCACAATATGTCGCATCATATACATCATCATCAATAGAATTTAAATATTCATAAAATTTGCATTCACATAATAGATCGCATTTCATGCATCGTCATCAATAACACCTAAACATTCATTACTGTTCATAAGTTTAAAGTTTAAATATATCACTTAATAGTTTCACTGTGACTAGGAAATAAAGTGTATAGGCCTCAGGTAATCCTGGCCGTCTAAGTCAAAAGGTGGTGTTACCTACATCCCACCCTCGAGAAACATATTCTCGAGGTGGTCAAAATAGTGAGGGATAGTCTCGTCGTAGTGTCTTGGCGTCCTCCCAAGTAGCAGATCCTGGACTATACTTATCCCACTGGACCTTAACTTGGTCTACCAAACAGTTTCTGAGCTGTCAGACTCTACGGTCCAATATGCGTAACGGTTCGACCGTGAGGGTTCCCACGTCCGATACCTGCAATTCTTCCCAATTTAGTTTATGTGATTCATCAACAACATAATGACGTAAAACAGATACATGAAATACATAATGAGTCTTATGCAAGTGGGGTGGCAGTACGAGACGATAGGCAATGGTTCCAATTTTCTCTTGGACCCTAAATGGCCCAATAAACCGTGGTGACAACTTTTTCCCCTTCCCGAACCGTATGGTACTCTTATTAGGCCTGATATGAATGAAAATTTGGTCCCCCACTTCATAATTTCGGTCGGTCCTGTGTGCATCCGCATAACTTTTCTGTCTATCATGTGCTTCCTTTAGTCTCTGCCAGATCTGAATCACCTATTCTTCCATTTCCTGAATCAATTCTGGCCCAACTATTACTTGGTCTTCTAATCTATCCCAACTCAATGGTGTTCTGCATGGCCTTCCATACAAATCTTCGTATGGTGGCATTCCGATGGAACTATGATAATTGTTATTGTAGGCAAACTCTACCAAAGGTAGGTGCTTCTCCCACTGGGTTTGATTATCCATTACATACATCCTAAGCATGTCTTCCATAACTTGATTTACTCTCTTAGTTTGCCCATCTGTTTTAGGATGATAAGTTGTGCTTAAGTTCAACTGAGTCCCCAATGCTGACTGTAAACTTGTCCAAAACCTAGAGGTGAATCTGGAGTCCCTATCTGAAATGATCTTATTTGGTATCCCGTGCAAATGGATAACCTCGCTTATAAACACTCGTGCCACATCAGTGACATCGTAAGTGTCTCTAACTGGAATAAAATGAGCACTCTTGGTTAACTTATCCACTATCACAAGACTGGCATTGTGTCTATGAGATGTGAGCGGCAACCCCACAACAAAATCCATAGAAATGACTTCCCATTTGGACATAGGAACATCATGTGGTTGTAGGAGTCCTGCCGGGTGATGGTGATCGGCCTTCACTTGTTGACACTCTAGGCATATGGCGACGAAATGGACTACATCGCGCTTCATGCCTACCCAAAAGAAGAGTTTCTTCATCTCTGCGTACATTTTCTTCACACCCAGATGCGCACAATAAAGTGATCTATGGGCTTCCTTCAGTATGATGCTTCTAATATCCCCATTCTTCGGGATATACATCCTTCCTCAATACCTTAACAGTCCGTCTGTTTCTAGATTATATCCTTCATATTTTGGTTCTAACTGTCTCCCGCTCTGGAAGTTTGAGATAACCTTTAAATACCAACTGTCTCCTAGTAGTTCTGCCAACACCTGTTCCCTCAGACTGACCTTTAAGGTCACCAAGGAGAAAATATGTGGTCTCCTACTCAAGGCATCTGCAACCACATTTTCCTTTCCCTTTATATCTGAAATACCAAAATCATACTCACTCATAAACTCACTCCATCTCCTTTGCCTGGCATTCAGATCTCTTTGGGTGAAGAGATGTTTTAAGCTTTGATGGTCTGTTTTGAGTTCAAAATTTTGCCCCACAAGATAGTGCCTCCAAAGATTGAGAGCTAGCATTACAACTGCCAACTCTAAATCATGAGTCGCATATAACTCTTCGTTCTTCTTCAACTTCCTTGACGTGTAAGCTATCACTCCTCCATCCTGCATTAGCACGGCCCCCAATCCTTGTTTCGAGGCATCTGTGCAGACCATGAAGTCCTTTTCCATATCTGGCACTCGTAGAATTGGCGCACTAGTTAGTAACTTCTAAAGCTCAATGAATGCACTATTACATTCTTCTGTCCATTCATACTTGACCCCCTTGCGTTGCAAAGTGGTGATGGGTTTCACTATTTCTGAGAATCCTTCCACAAATCTCCGGTAATAACCTGCTAGCCCCATGAAGCTTCTCACCTCATGTGCATTTTTCGGCACTAGCCATTCCATAATGGCCCTTACCTTCTCTGGGTCCACCGAGATTCCTTCACCTGAAATGATATGGCCTAAATAGTGGATCTCTTTCTGGAAGAAGGAACACTTCGACGGCCTTCCATATAATTTGTTCTTTCTAAGGCAAGACAACACTATTCGCAAGTGCTCCTCATGTTCTCTTTCATTCCTGGAATAGATGAGAATGTCATCCAGAAAAACTTGTACAAATCGATCTAAATACTTTTGGAATACGCTGTTCATGAGGCTCATGAACACTGCTGGCGCGTTAGTTAATACGAAAGGTACCACAACAAACTCTTAATGTCTAAATCGAGTTCAAAAGGAAGTTTTTGGGATATCATTTTCCTTAATCCTTAACTGATGATACCCAGATCGCAAATCGATATTTGAGAATACCGCTGCTCCTTTCATCTAATCGAAGAGGTCATCTATTCTTTGCATAGGGTACCTATTCTTCACTGTAGCACGGTTCAAGTCCCTGTAGTCTATACAAAGTCGTAAGGATCCATTCTTCTTCTTTACAAAAATTACCGGTGCGCCCCAAGGTGAGACACTGGGTCTTACTAGCCCTAAATCTAGTAACTCCTTCAACTGCATTTTCAATTCACAATGTTCCGGCGCCGTCATCCTATACGGAGTCTTGGATATTGGTTCTGCACTAGGTTTAAGCTCAATAGTAAAATCAAACTCCCTTTCAGGAGGTAACCCTGGTAACTCGTCCAAAAAAACATCTGGAAATTATAACAATACTGGATACCGATCTAATGAGGGTCCTTTCCTTTCCCCCACTACTTCCACTGCATACAGTCGACACCCTTGCCTCAAGCACCGTTTGACCTTCATAGTTGATATAAAGCATAATGACACTTTACTTTGTACACCATGAATCTCTATCGATTTTTCTTCATCATTGACACAAAGCACCTGCTTTACAAAGCAGTCTATCAAAGCTCGATGAGATGCTAACCAATCCATTCCAATGATTAACTCATATTCCCCGAGAGCAGTGATGTATACCTTCAATCTGGTAGTGCACACTCCTAGATCTACTATACAATTATCGACACTAGGTCCTACAACTTGTTTGTCCCCCAAAGCCATCTCGACTTGCTTAAAGTCATCGTTCTCATAGGTTGCCAACCCACTCTTTTCTAATGCAGATGGTGAAATAAAACTATATGTCACACCAGAATCAAACAAAATTTTAACATTAACACGATTTAGCGTACCTGATGACTCAACTACGGTGGATTGATGTTCGTCTTGGCGATTATTAACCACTGCGTAAATTTGGTGGTTACCACTTGACCACCCCATTGGTGCCTTTCCTTCTTTATGCATAATCCCTGATTGTAACTCTGGACAGTCCCGCTCATAATGTGGTCCTTCGCATCTCCAACAGGCAATACGAGATTGAACCGGTGCACTGTTATGTGACTGATTCCTAAACGAGTTCCTTCCTCTGGAACTCCTGCAACTACTAGTTGTTCCTAGAGATGGTCGTGGACCTGTCTGTACCATTGGCGATGAATGAGATGCTGCACTAGTTGCCATTGAAATCCCTGCAGCTACTGTCCTTGGCACGAACCTTTTACCATAAGGCGGTAGCCTTGAGCCCCCTCCCCTAGGAAATGTCCTCGGGGTCTTTTCTACAAATCCAGGGCGATGCGAAAATGTCGATCTTGTACCTCCTGTTAAGTTCAGATGTTCTTTCACATAACGCGCACTTTCTACCACCGATGCCACCCACAACATCCACACCATCAACAACACCGGCACCAACAGCACCACCACCACCATCACCCGAACTAGCCCTCATACTGCGCATGTTTGAAGCCATTAACGAAACTTTAAAGTGGCACCAACCCGCAGGGACTGACATGGAACCCCCACCATCTAGAATGGGTAATCCAGAAGCATCAAGGAATTCAAGGGGAGAATTTCCACCTGAAGACATCACGCGAGAGTTGCAGAAGATCAAACTTCCAGAGTTTGCCGGGGGTCGCGCCAGTGAACGCACGGAAGCAGGGTTGAAAGGCATGACAAGGTGTTTTTCCTAAAGGGACTATGCGTCCAACTCGAAGGCAAAGATGTTCCTTAACTGATGATACCCAGATCGCAAATCAATCATTGAGAATACCGCTGCTCCTTTCATCTGATCGAAGAGGTCATCTATTCTTGGCATAAGGTACCTATTCTTCACTGTAGCACAGTTCAAGTCCCTGTAATCTATACACAGTCGTAAGGATGCATCCTTCTTCTTTACAAAAATTATCGGTGCGCCCCAAGGTGAGACACTGGGCCTTACTAGCCCTACGTCTAGTAACTCCTTCAACTGCATTTGTAATTCACAAAGTTTCGGTGTCTTCATCCTATACAGAGTCTTGGATATTGGTTATGCACCAGGTTTTAGCTCAATGGTAAAATCAAGCTCGCTTTTAGGAGGTATCCCTGGTAACTCGTCTCGAAAAAAATCTGGAAATTTTGACAATACCGAATACCAATCTAATGAGGGTCCTTTCCTTTCCACCACTACTTCCACTACATACAGTCGACACTCTTGCCTCAAGCACCGTTTGACCTTCATAGTTGATATAAAGCGTAATGACACTTTTCTCTGTACACCCTGAATCTCTATCGGTTTTCCTTCATCATTGACACAAAGCACCTTCTTTGCGAAGCAGTCTATCAAAGCTCGATGAGCTACTAACCAATCCATTCCAATGATTAAGTCATATGCCCCAAGAGCAGTGATGTATACCTTCAATCTGGTAGTGCACACTCCTAGGTCTACTATACAATTATCGACACTAGGTCCTATAGCTTGTTTGTCCCCCGAAGCCATCTCGACTTGCTTAAATTCATCGTGCTCATAGGCGGCCAACCCACTCTTTTCTAATGCAGATGGTGAAATAAAACTATCTGTCTCACTAGAATCAAACAAAATTTTAACATTAACACGATTTAGCGTACCTGATGACTCCACTACAGTTGATTGATGTTCGGCTTGGCGGTTATTAACCACTGCGTAAATTTGGTGGTTTCCACTTGACCTCCCCATTGGTGCCTTTCCTTCTTTATGCACAAACCCTAATTGTAACTCTGTAGAGTCCCGCTCGTAATGTGGTCCTTCGCATCTCCAACAGACAATATGAGATTGAACCGATGCATTGTTATGTGACTGATTCCTAAACGAGTTCCTTCCTCTGGAACCCCTACCCCTACTAGTTGTTCCTAGAGATGGTCGTGGACCTGTCTGTACCGTTGGCGATGAACGAGATGTTGCACTAGTTGCCATTGAAATACTTGCAGCTACTGTCCTTGGCACGAACTTGTTACCATAAGGTAGTGGCCTTGAGCCCCATCCCCTAGGAAATGTGCTCGGGGTCTTTCCTACGAATCTAGGGCGATGCGGAAATGTCGATATTGTACCTCCTGTTAAGTTTAGGTGCTCTTCCGCATAACGCGCACTTTCTACTGCCTCCGCTACTAAAGACGGTTTCCGCATCCACACCATAGCTCTTATCTTCAGGTTCAATCCATAAATGAAGCGCTCTTCTTGTCGCTGGTCATTGTCCATATACGAAACGTATTTGACTAGTTCCATAAACCTAATCTCGTATTCTTCTACAGTTCTGTTTCCTTGTACTAAGGCATGAAATGCCCCGACCTATTTCTCCTCATAGTAATATGGTAGATACTTCCTTCGGAACCTCTCCTCGAAAAGATCCCAAGATACTGTGTCTGGGGTAAGGTGCAGTTGTCTTTCCAAGTTGCCCCACCAGTTCAAAGCGCTATCTCTTAACTGAAAAATTGCAATCTTTTCCTTCGCGTTGGATGCATAGTCCCTTAAGGAAAAACACCTTGTCATGCCTTCCAACCATGCTTCCGCGCGTTCACTGCGCGACCCCCGACAAACTCTGGAAGTTTGATCTTCTGCAACTCTCGTGTGATGTCTTCAGGTGGAAATTCTCCCCTTGAATTCCTTGATTCTTCTGGATTACCCGTTCCAGATGGTGGGGGTTCCACTTCAGTCCCTGCGGGTTGGCGCCCCTTTAAAGTTTCGTTAATAGCTTCCAACGAGCGCAGTATGAGGGCTAGTTCGGGCGATGGTGGTGGTGGTGGTGGTGGTGTCGGTGGTGTTGATGGTGTGGATGGTGTGGGTGGCGTCGGTGGTGCCCGTGACGATGCTCCCCTACCTCGACCCCTTCGAGTCCTGGCCATCTTGTATAACTTAACCTACATCATGCCAAAGTTATCAGGGTGAGTTCCAGGATGTTTCAAATTGGTGCTACTTAAACTTAGAAACAGGGTTGGGCGTAAGTTTTCTTTACTTCTCTGTAAACAAACATTACTCCATCAGGGGAATTGTCTAGGTTCGGTTTAGGATTAAGCATAGATTAACCTTACACTTAATAAAATAATTAATTCTTAAAATTATTCTTACACTAATTTAACTCAAATTATCCTTACGTTAAATTTAAGCTAATTTGACCTCATTATATATATCATTTATGCTAAATTATTTAATTTATTTTATATTATTTCTAATACTTTATATTATATATATATATAATAATTGAGCGTATACCCAAGGGTTCGGGCACGCATGGGTTCCACGTGCTCGTCTGGCTTCCTCAAGCTCCCTTGTATCTAACCTCATCATTCTCCACCTGTCAACCTTTCAACTCTCTACACGTCCTTCCTCTGTCCCACTTTCTCATCCGCTAGGACTTGGCTCGCATCAGTCTTTGTCCATCATAGTTCTGCCTTTGCTCGGCTCAGAGGTTTCCAGAATCTCCCTTGCCATGGCTCACATTCTCACCATCGTTCTGAGAACTTCACTAGCACTGGTTAATGTTGTATATGCTCTAATTCGTTTTGCAGAAACAGAGTATACTAAGGTGGCCACTGATAAGATCTAGGACCTGGGGTGGAGTCTCCTTGAATTATTGGGAATCCACCCCCTGTCTGTACATATTGCGGAGCTCGCCCTCATCTATGGTAAGAGGTACGATTTAGTCCACCAACTGTGCACAGTTTCAGTTCCTGCATGAAGAACGCGGGGTTATTCGAATAAAAAATTTACATAAACCTTCCTTACGCTATGGTAATGAAAGGCAATTTCCCCTTTCGAACAAAATGATTTTGGTGTTATGCCTTCAATTTATGTCGTTTCTCTTTATAAATTTGTTCGTCTGTGCATATGCATGTAGTTATACGTGTAAACATATATAGTTTTATAGGTATACATGATCGTTCAATTTCATCCACTGAGCCTAAGCAGCTCTTTGGAATTTCCTCTGGAATTCACTGTCGAATGCCCCAATCCACAGTCCTTATCTTCCCTCGTCATAGTCTCTACACCTATCATGGCTTATCCCCGACTCTCTATCGGAGTTTGGGGTTTCAGACTTTTCACTGTCACGATCCCCTTACCTCTCCAATTCCCGATTCGCGATGGTCTCAGTTTCTAAGAGCTAGCCCCTTACTGACTATACCTTGGTCTATATGACCGTGTTCACAAGACCGTGGCCACTTATTTTCCTATCGGGATTTTGTGCTTAACTTTTCCGATGGGTTGTTTTCTTCGTTAGACCCTTCGCTTATGCGCTTGGCCCATATGACGTGCCTCCGTGACCGTGGCCTTCTATCACCCTATCGGGATTCTGGGTTTCGACATTTGCGATGTCAACGAGTGCACGTCCTTAGGATTCCTGATCCCCGATCTCCGATGCCACCTGTCGTTAACTCTTGGCTCTCATACCATATGTAATGCCCATATAATTCTAAACATCATTAAGTTTCCTAAAAATTTTATGAATGTAAACTGAAACAAAAATTCATAGCATGATATTGACTTTTATAACATCAACTTCAACAACTTAGATTTATCATTAAATACTAAATTCCTGGCAGAATGAAATAAATACATAACTTAACAAGTACGTGGATCTGATGCTAATTTATGTTGCCTCTTTGCCTTGCTGCTGCTTTTCTGCTCCCTGCTACACAGATCAACCCTGCCACAAACAGGAAAATAACTGCCCAAAACTACTGTCGTCCCTGCCAACTAGGAAAACTACCTAGCTCCAGGATATCTACGGATATCCTAGCCCTCCGTGCCCAAAACGTCCAGCAACTCAATGCCACCCTGATCAAGAGCCACATACCACAAAATACAATAGTGCCCAGAAAATCGCTGCTCACAGCAAAACACAGATCACAACATCCATTACGTCCCCTCCCGTCGAATGGTGCGCACATCCCCCTCTTCCCGTCCCTTATTCCTCCCTGCTGATTCACACATTTACTTCACAACCAACCCCGTCCTCCATCCTTCGTCCCTTCATTAATATTTTTATCATCTCGGGATTTCTGGGCTCCTTGCCTTGCATACGCCACCCTCTTCTGCATACGCAATTCCTGTTATATCAATTTTCTTTTATCTCTTAAATTTATGTCACGGGTCATTAAATGTGATCTTCAGTTAGATTATTATTACTTAGTTAATCCTCAATTATTCCTTTAATTAAATCTTACTTAATAATCTTTAATCATTTATTAAGTTAGGGTCGTTACACTATTGAAATTGATGGACTAATCAACCTTTTAATCATAAATTTTAATCTTATGGCCAAGCCAAGAAGATGCTGGCATATTCTTCATCGTCGTCTCTAATCAATGGATCAGATTTTCATAAATGAACTTCCTCTTATTTATAAAGACTTATGTTTATCTGTTTAATTTTTTACATTTACTTAATATGATTAAAAAATTACATGGTGGCCATCAAATTGACACGCTATGAGATTAACAATTTATTATGCTTATAGTAGTCATGGAATGTCGGGTTCCATTTAGCTAGAATGGCAGGTGTGAGTTGTGGAAGGATGGCGCATTTGATTCTTCTACCCATGGTGCATTGTGGAAGGATGGCTCATTCGATTCCTCTAGCCATGGTGCGTTGTGGAAGGATGAGTAATATAATATGGTAGAAATTTGCATGACTAAGTTATGAAATTCGCATGTCTGGTAGAAATTTGCATGTCCTTGTTATGAAATTCACATGTTTGGTAGAAATTTGCATATCTGTGTTATGAAATTTGCATCTGGCTCGTCAAATAATATAATATGGTAGAAATCTGCATGTCTGTGTTATGAAATTTGCATGCCTGGTATAAATTCGCATGTTCGGGTTACAAATTCACATGTGTGTGTTATGAAATTCCCATGTCTGCTCATCAAATAATATAACATGTTATGAAATTCGCATGTCTCGTAGAAATTTGCATGGCCGTGTTAAAAATTTGTATGTCTGGTAGAAATTCGCATGTCTGTGTTATGAAATTCTCATGTGTGTCTTTTGTTTTTATTCTCAATCCGATGATGTTCTAGATACAATGATATTACAGGTGCAAATTTTTTGTTTTTACAAACGTTTTTCTGTTGTGCATTTTGTTTTGCAATATACGAAAAAAAAATTTGTTGAACGTTAACTAATATTGTTTGTTTGAATGTGATTGTTTGTTTGAATGTGTGAGCAGATTCCAGCAGATATGATAGTAGCGATGCCCGCACATGCATGTGAGAACATTCTGTTTATTTATTACGCCACATTATCTGTTGGAAATCCATTGGTTTACCCAGTTGTAAGGGATGAAGCATATAAGTATTTTTCACAGCATCCAGCATCCGTGTGTTGGAAAATATGGAAACACATATGCATATGAGAACATTCTGTTTATTTATCACGCCACATTATCTGTTGGAAATCCATTGGTTTACCCAGTTGTAAGGGATGAAGCATATAAGTATTTTTCACAGCATCCGTGTGTTGGAAAATATGAAAACATAATTCATGTGAAAGAGCTTCCCTTTTTGAAGAGCATCCGTGTGTTGGAAAATATGAAAACATAATTCATGTGAAAGAGCTTCCCTTTTTTGAAGAGCATGAGGAGCTTCCACTGATACATGTATCTACATTACAAACCACCTCTCCAGACAATTGTTCTTCATTTACTCCAAATGATATTCTTTCACACTAACATTTACACTTCCACTTAATTTCTTTTCACTACAACTGAGATGACCTGAGGATATTTTGTGTGGTTCTATTGGCTAGGAGATTTTACTAATGCACATATCGCTTAAAGTGATTGGTTTTTCAATTAGGACAACATGTTCTGAACATACCTAACCACGGAATTCCGAGCGTTCTCAACATCATTACCTTGGACTCTTAATATTCTTTCTGTATACGAACCTAACAAGGGAATGCCGAGCGTTCTGAACATCATTACCTCGGGCTCTTAATATTCTTTCTGTATACAGTGGATGAGAGCCTCACTTTAAAAAGGCTAAATAAATAATAAATTGACTAGAATTATATTTTAATAATTGTACTGGACTTGTATTTTAAGAGCCTGGAAAGAATTACTAGGTTCTAACAATAATTGTACTGGACTTGTATTTTAAGAACCCTTTTTCAACCATTAATGAAATTTTGAATCAAGAGTTTCTAACCATTAATGAAATTTTCCTTGAGTTTATCAAAGAGAATTAGGGTTACATTATTCTTATTAGAATTAGGGTTATGATTGTATTAAAATTAGAGTTAGGATTATTCTTATTAAAATTAGGATTATGATTGTATTAAAGTTAAATTTATTTATATTAAACTTTAATTTTTAATAATAAAAATAAAATTTAAATAATAATAATTTAATATTTTTAATTTTAACTTAATTAATATATTATTTATTAATACTTTATCATCAATGTTTTAATGTATCAACGCTATAGTAATGTATTTATTATTGTATTTAATTTTTTTAATCTAATGATATATTATTAATGTATCTAGAATATGGTAATGATTTTTTGAATGCATTTAATGTTTTAAATGTAATAAGGTATTGTTAATGTATTGTTTTATTAGTGTAATAATACTTTAGAAATGTATTAATTAATAAGGTATTAATTTCTTAATAATCTAATAATGTATTAATAATGTATTATTTATTAATTTAGAAATACTTTAGCATTTATCTATTAACATATTAATTTATATATTTAAAATTTAAGAGTTGAAATTAATATATGTTTGTTTTTTTTGTTATAATAGTAGTTCTTGTAAAATTATACATGCAAATAGTGTTTTTCCCAATATTATAAATATAAATACAAGTATTTATAAATATGGATTGTGTTTTATGATAATAATGTAATGTATTTATTAATGCATTTTATGCATTATGCATATAAATAATAGGTTATTGACAATATTATAAATATCAATACAAGTTCAAGATGCCTTTGACACTAGTCTTGGTATAAATGCATTAAAATTTAAAGGAAAGTTATCATTATTGTTATACATTTTAATTATTTTTAATATTTATTAGGGTTAGGGTTAGAGTGATATTAGGGTTAGAGTTATTCACATTAAAATTAGGGTTATCCATTTCAATTATTGTTAATGCTTATTAGTGTTACGGTTAGAGTTATTCTCATTAAAATTAGGGTTATACATTTCAATTATTGTTAATATTTATTAGGGTCAACTTTAGAGTGAGATTAGGGTTAAAGTTATTCCCATTAAAATTAGAGTTATGATTACATTAAAGTTAAGGTTATTTGTATTAAGGTTTATTTTATAATAATAAGAAAATAATAATTTAAAGATAATTTAAATAATAAGAATGTAATGATAATAATTTAACAATTTTAATTTTAATTGAATTTAATGTATTATTTATTTCCTATGAAAATTTTGTTTCATTATAAAATATAAAAATAAAATAATATATACAAATAAAACACAATGGCATGAAATAATTTATCATCTTTGTGACACTAAAATAGTTGAAGATGAAAAACACTTTTTCTAACAATTTATTTGTATGAATTTATCCAAGAAAAAAAAATATCACCACATTGATCACAATTACTCATAAAAGGATTCAAGTTAAATATTTTACTACTATAAATCATAATTACTTTTAACTCATTCATTTGTTTTTTCTTAACAATTGCAAATTGCGACACGAAAAAGAGGAATGCATAAATGCATACTCTAATTTTATATATGCTTATTCGGAAGGGATATATTTTATAGTTCAAGATCATATGTTATCAATGTCCTTAAAACTATTATGATTGTAAGTTTCATTCTATGTAATAAATTGCATCAATTCAAGGTTCCTATAATTTTTACAAAGCATCAGTTAAAAGTTCCTATATTTTTCACAAAGGAAACATTGCTAGAACTTTTTTTCACAAAGGAAGCTTACTTTTCGTAATGTATGGGACCCAAACCAACATTTTCATGTGATGAACATGGCACCGACGTTGAAATATGAAGAAAAAAACAAGAAGTTACAACGTGAAAAACATAGTAATGTTGCGTCCTATCAAACATACCGACGTTGGACAATGACAAACTTAGTAATGTTGCAATCTAACGAACACAATAATGTTGAGATTTGATGAACATAGATTGGCGTCGTAATGTGATGAACATAGGAATTCCATCATAACATAAACATACATTTCACTCTAGTGCACTTCATCCTTTCATTGCAATGTGATGAGCATTTCCTCATGTTGCAATGTCACGCACTTATTCCAATGTCGCAATGTGACAAACAATTCCAAACATAGCAATGTGTCGAAAAAACTAACTTTTCAATTTTCCAAACATCATCTTATCATCGCAATGTGGTGAACATTTCCTGATGTTTCATTGTGACGCACTGATTCCAACATCGTAATGTGACAAAGGTTTCGAAATGTCGTAATGCATTGAACATAATAACGTTGAAATCTACCAAACATAGTAAAGTCGCACTGTGACAGACATATAACATTGAAATGTGCTGAAAATATAGTGTTGCAATATGATGAACATAGTAATGTCCCAATGTTATGATCATAGTAACATTACAATCTAAGAAACATAGTAACATCACAATCTGACGAAAATAGGCATGTCGTCGCAATGTGGATCATATTGTCGCAATGTGACAAACATAAATACATGTCTCAATGTGACAAACACAAATACATGTCTCAATGTGTCCCACATCACCCTATCATCGCAATATGAAAAATATTTCCTCACATTGCAATGTGATGCACATATCCGGACGTCACAATGTGACAAACACTTGCAAGAATCGTAATGTGTCGAACATAGTAAAATAACAATCTAACAAACAACATAATGTTGCAATGTGATGAACATTTATGGACATCACAATGTGACAAACAGTTCCAAACGTAATAATTTTTCGAATACAGTAATGTTTCCATCTACCATGCATAGTAAAATCATAATGTGACGAACATATACATCACAATGTGATGAACATCGCAATGTGTCGAATAAATTAAATTTTAAATTTGCCAAACATCATCTTATCATCGCAATGTGGTGAACATTTCCTAATGTTGCATTGTGACACACTTATTCCAACGCCGTAATGTGACAAAAGTTTCTAAATGTCGCAATGCGTTGAACATAATAACATTGAAATCTACCAAACATAGTAAAGTCGCACTGTGATGAACACATAACATTGAAATGCGCTGAAAATATAGTGTTGCAATATGATGAACATAGTAATGTCCCAATGTTATGATCATAGTAACATTACAATCTAAGAAACATAGTAAATTCACAATGTGACGAAAATAGGCATGTCATCTCAATGTGGATCGTATCGTCGCAATGTGACAAACATAAATACATGTCTCAATGTGAAAAACACAACTACATGTCTCAATGTGTCCCACATCACCCGGTCATCGTAATATGAAAAATATTTTTTCATGTTGCAATGTGACGCACATATCCAGACGTCACAATGTGACAAACACTTGCAAGCATCACAATGTGTCGAACATAGTAAAATTTCAATCTACCAAACATCGTAATCTCACAATGTGATGAACATTTATGGACATTGCAATGTGAAAAATGTTTCCAAACGTCATAATGTGTCGAACATAGTAATGTTTCCATCTACCATGCATAGTAAAATTACAATGTGACGAACATATACATATGCCCCAATGTGACAAACATTTCCAAACATCGTAATCTGTCGAACATAGTAAAAATGGAATCTACAAACATAGTAACACTTCAATGCAATGAACATATATGAAAGTCACATTGTGACGAACATATACACACATCACAATGTGACGAACAATTACGAACATCACAATCAGAAGAACATAAATTGTCATTGTAATGGGACAAATGCAATGCGATAGACATTTCCAAAAGTCACAATGGGACAAACACAACCTATTGTCACAATTTGATGTACACAACCCAATGTGCAAACGTGACAAACATTTTCCAATGTCACAATGTGACGAACATAACTTGCTAACGAACTAGGACAACCCTATTCCAATTCCATATCATGAGAAACATAAACCTTCGTCATAATTTGATGACCATAACCTTACGATGTGAAGTGATGAACAAAATATAATGTCACCATGTGATGAAAAAACCCTTATGTCGACATGTGATGAACAAAATTTGATTTCATAATGTGATGAACAAAAACTGATATTGGAATGTGACGAACAGAAAGTTATGTCTCAATTTGACGAACAAAAAATGATCAACATTGCAATGCAGTAGGGCCATAGTAAACTATAGTGAGCATAATCAACATGGCCCACCATAATGAGATACACGTGGTCAATGAAGTTCATCCATGGTCAATCGTAGTGAACCTTTCCTTCCCAAAGTCAACCATGGTCTACCAAAATAAACCATGGTCATGGTCAACCATACTCGACCATAGTCATTCTCAATTAAGGTATTATTGTATTAATAATTAAATAATATATTATTAATGTATTAAGGTATTAAGGCATTAATACTTTAAGAATGTATTTATTAATGCATTATTAATTTATTAATAATCAAAGATATTACATTATATATTAGTATATTATTACTTTACTAATGTATTTATTAATTCATTTAATGTATGAAATGAATTTTTTTATTATTATTTTAACAATGTATTATTAATCTTTTATTTTATTATTATATTAATACTTCAACAATGTTAATTAATATTGTATAAATGCATTACATAGTTAATACATTACATAGTTAATACATTACATTATTAATGCATTAATTAATTAATACTTTATATTATATCTTTATGTAAATTAATACTTTAATTTATACATTATATTAATTTGATGATGATGATTAACGTCTACTAAGACCGAATTGGTTTATCAAACCTTAAGAGGGTAAGTGATTGCTTGCAATTCTTTAGAATTTTGTTTCTGTGCTCGAAAAGCATTAAGAGAAGCTTTCCAAGAACACCATACTTTTGTTGAGTTAAGAGGTTAGGAATGTTGGTAGTGTGACAAACATTTTGAAATGAGATCTAATATGGGTATAGGCTCGACAATCTAAGAGAAAGGGATTTTTATATTCAACCTTCTTAGTGTCACAAAGGTGACACACTCTTTCATCCCATGACTTTTTAAGAATTAACCAACTCGAGCTTTAAAAATGTATTACTACTTTAGTAATGTATTTATTAAAAATGTATTAATTTATTAGTTAATTAAATTAATACATTGCAATATACGTCAATGTCATTCATAGTCATAACCATAAGAAACCGTGATGATGGTCCACCATAATCAACCACAATCATTTTCAATAAATGTATTAATGTATTAATACTTTAATTTATATATTACAACAATGTAATAATGTATTAATAATTTATCACGTTACATTATGCATTAATGTAATAAAGTATTACATTATTAGTGTATTAAAACTTGGCTAATGTATTAATACTTAATAAAGTATTACTTTATTAGTGTATTAATACTTGGCTAATGTGTTGATACTTAAGTAAGCATTTTTTATTGCATTTAATGTATTTATTGATATATTTAATGTATTAATTTATTAGTATATTATTACCTTATCAATGTATTAATTAATTAATCAATGCATTACATTATTAATCTATCAATCATTTAATATGTTACATTACACACTAATATAAATTAATACTTTAATACATACATTATTACTAAATACATTAATACATTACATTATGAATATATCAATCAATTACTATGTTACATTTATACATTAATACTTTAATACATTTGTCAATCAATTAATACTTTAATTTATACATTTTTATTACATATTAAATTAATATTTATATATTAATTTAATGTAATATTAAATTATTATATAAATTAAATGTATTAATATATTAATGGTGGTTCAGAAGTCA
>JZKD02S0459662.1:0-10166 GCA_000966675.3 Picea glauca | reverse complement strand
AGTTAAATATGTGTATAACATATCTAGCTATAATTAAGAGTGTTTAAATTCTTGCCAATTACTTCTACTCTTCCCCACTGTTTTTATGTACTATTTATTATATATGCTTATATTATGACAGAGATCTCTATTTCATTTGATTTTTAATTAACTTTAAACTTGATTTTTTTTTATGAATGACTAAACCCAATTACATTTATACTAGATCAACATAATGTCATAGAATATTTTATGAATGACCAAACCCAATTACATTTATACTAGATCAACATAATGTAATTTTACACATAGAATAATGGTTCTTCACAATCACATTCCCAAGTTGTCTCTATTGTAGTGTGGCCTGAACAACATTCAGGAAACTCAATCTGGGCTAGCTGCTTTAAGTGAAGGGAATCAAAAATATATTGTGAACAAAGTGACATTATTGGTTGTTTTAAGTAAAGGGAGTCTAAAAGATATTGTGAACAAAGTGGCATTATCAGCGTCGTCTCATATCTGGACGCCCTTGATAGTCGACACAACAGTTCTTCATTTAGATCAGGTGATTCCTAAGAGAAACTAATTGATTTAGGGGTAAGACTAATTGTTATCGTTGTTAACTTGAAGAGGATGTGAGTCCTTTGTCCTTCCCATCTAAAATTTGTGTTTGTTTTTTATTTGTTTAGTTATAATGTTTTTTTTTTACACAAGAAAGAGGTTTTTATATTAATAGCAATGGTATGACCACTATGGAAAAAACTACAAAATTTAGCCTTGCATTGTGTACGTGGGCTTTGAGATTACATAAGTCTCTTCTCTAATATAGAGTTCCAGGATTCCCACTACTTTCGAGAATTCAAAAAAGTCTAAACACAGACTGAGGTCCGGCTTACAATATGGCTGCCTGTAATACAAAGGGAGACTGTGCTCCTACGTACATAGAAAAACCCAAAGAACCAAAAAGGAGCTAGAGTCAAGAGATAGATAAACCATAATTAATCCTTCGGATCTGGAGTGATGGAGCTTGCGCTTGGAGACGTCTTCGCACCTGCACTTGTTCGGCAGCTCGAGTCTGCAACTTGGAGTTCCAACTTTCCCATTCGTGCCTCTAGTTCGGCTATTTTGTTGTTGGTTTGTTGTGTTGTGTGAGTGAGAGCTTCGACCGCTTCCTCCCTGAGCTGGATTAGGTCTTATTCCACCATTTTGAACCTCCGACCGCCTTCCTCGTCCAAACGAAGCAGGAAGCCTCTGTGTGCGTTGAGTGTACGCTTCAGCCTACGAATTTCAAGTGCCAGGGGGGGAGGGGGGTTGGGAGGGGAGGCTGAATTGGAGTTGGACGCCATAGTGCGAGCAAGGGAAGCGAGAAAAAACCAGGTAGGGAACCAAGCCAAATCAGTCGTCCAGGAGCGAGCAGGAGGAGGGACTGAACACACCAGCTAAGCGAGAGACCAAGCAACATCAAGAGAGCAGGATAGGCAGGAATAGGGCGCCCCCTTCCCATATTTAACACTGCTTCGAGCGTGTGTTTCCATGAGAGGAGGCTGCTTCGCGCGAGTGCCATGCGCGAGGGGGATGGGTTCAGAGTAGAACGACATGAGTGACGGGAGGCGAAGGACGAGTGAGGAGGGAAGAAGGGACGCGAACGAATAAGTGAAGTACCTTCACGCGAGATGGGGGGCGGACAGAGGTAATGCCTGAGGGTTGCCACGCTTCGAGGATCTCGGAAGAAACGTGCGCCTCATGCAACAGGAGTTCCAGGTGATTGGCCTCCATGTGTCATTAAGGGAGAGGGTCGAATAGAAGAGTTCCATTGATGGAGAGTTGGCCCCTGCTCAAGGGGGTGGCAACTTTGGCATCCTGGTCTGCTTCGACATTGAGTTGTCTAAGCACATGAAAAAAAACGATTTTATGAAAGGAATGAGAGAGCCGTAGGATCTTCTTGGTGATTTGTCGAAGGTTCATTTATATGACAACATGTTCGTGGCCAGAGCTTGGATTAAAATCCGGAGTCTCCTATCACCATAATGTCTTGGATGGGTAGCTTACGGGCTTGGATGAGACCTTGCCAAAGGCTTAGTGCTTCTTCGATGTTATTGGTTTCTTCTCCTAACCCCTAGGAATAGACTAGTTCCCAGAATTCAACGGAGTCATAGATAACCCCTCCCCCTCCTGCCGCCCCTGGGTTTCCTTTCGAAGCTCCGTCAAAGAACAAAATGTGTTTGTGTTGAATGCGTCTCCAGTCTTTGAAGTCCTCGGGCTTCTTACACACTTCCCAAAGTTCGTGAGGGATGGGGAGAGGAGGGGCATATTTAAGATCAGGGGCAAGGCTAAGGAGCCAATCATCTTCAGGGGAAGAGTAAGTTTGCGGCAAGGTGTTTGGCCACAGGTGGGTGAGTCAGTCACCGAGTAAGGCTTTGGCTTTGACAGAGACGTGGGCAGGGGTGGAGCTTTGGTTTCTTAAGATCCACGAGTTCCTTTCGAGCTAGAGTTTCCAGAGGATGAGTTTAGGGAGGGTCATCTAATAGCTTTTAAGGTGAGTTTTGGCCTTGAGAGTGAATGGCCAGTAGGTGGTCCAGGCTTTTAGCAGGGACGTAATATCTGAGGGGAAAAGATCGGACGGGGTCCCTACCGGGAGGGCAGACTGCCAAACTTATTTAGCGAAGGAGCATCCAAGGAGAAAATGGTCAACGGTTTCTTCATGGGATTGGCAAAGAGGGCATCTCGAAGGTCCTTCCCAGCCTTTCCTCCAGAGATTATCACTTGTCAGAATGTTGTTATGAGCTAGAGTCCAAATGAAGAAGTCCACTTTGGGTAGACTTTTGACCTGCCAGATTTCTTTCCATAACGCCGGATTTCTTGGGGCCTGTGGTTCAGTTGTGAGGAATTTATAGCCGGCTGCTACTGTGTAGCTTCCGAATTATGTGCCCCATCCTCGTTGATCTTTGAGTCTTTTGGAGATTGGGGATTTTCCTCGGAGCAGGTGAATCATCAGCTCTTTTTCTACCTGGATCTGTGTAGGGTAGTCAGGGAAGTTCCAGGTTGCCCAATCATTTGTTCCATTTCTTTTCCAGAGGGAGATGTCCCAGAGGGTATTGTAATTTTGAGCTTTTAGGCAGGATTTTAAGTGCTCCAGTCCAGGCGCATTGTCAATCAGGGGGTCCCCCATTATAGAGTCTTCCCAGATGCGGATCTTCTTTCCATTACCCGGGATCCATGTGAGAGTTGGGGCAAAGAAGGTATGCGCTTTTGAACAAATAGAATAGATAGGGGAGCCATGGGAAGTTTTAGGCAGTGAATCGAGGCATCAGAGCCTCGAGCCTAAGAAGTATTTCTTCCAAATGGCCTTTTTGCACTAGGAGCTCCTTCTTCAGATTACGTTCCAGAGCAATTTTGCTCCAAGGACCAGATTTTGGGAATGGAGATCGCGAAGCTGAAGTCCGCCTTCAAATAGGGGGCAAGAAATTTTTCTCCAACTGACCAGTGGTAGCTTGTTTTCGTTGTTTCTCCCTCCTTTCTAGAGGAAACGCCGAAGCAGAACGTTGACTTTAGCGATGATTCCTTTTGGAGCTAGCAATATTGAGCTTTGATAAATAGGAATGCTTGAAAGGACAAATTTTATGAGAAAGATCTTACCTGCTGGGTTTAACCAACGTGAGCCCCAGGCGCTTATTCTGGCTTTAATTTTCTCCACAAGGGGATCCCAGCATGAAGATTTGGCGGTAGCTTTGAAAATGGGGACCCCGAGATACTTGAAGGAGTCCCATTGTGTTTTGCCTGCTATTCCAAGGATTCGAGCAATGTGAGTCATTTCCCTTGGGGTACAATTCCACCCATAGATTTGGCTTTTTCTGTGATTGATCATACTTCCCGAAATGGCTTGGTATTTGTCTAGCTCATTTTTGAATCTGATGGTCGATCTGATACTTGCACTTCCAAGCAGTATGGTATCATCAGCAAACTGAGCATGGTTGATGTCCCTGACTCCTCTGGCTATGCGCAGTCCCATCAATTCTTGAAGATGTTGTCTATGATCTAACTGGAAGCTTAGCATCGAGGCTTGGATGGCATAGAGGAGGGGGGAAATGGGGCAGCTTTGCTGCAGACCTCAAGAGGCTTGAAAGAACCCAGCTGGTCGGCCATTTACAAGAGGTGCTATCCAAGGGCTTCTTATGCAGGCTTTTGTCTAGTTGATAAAGGCATAGTCAAATCCGAGCCGCTTCATTATCTGGAAGAGGAAGCTATGCCTTACCCTATCAAAGGCACTTTCCAGGTCCAGTTTAATTACCATGCCTTTTTCCTTTCTGGTTTGACTAGAGTGGATGGCCTCATGGACAAGGATGATGTTGTCGCTGATGTTTCTTCCTTTGATGAAGCCTCCTTGATTATCCAGAATGATTCCAGGAAAGATATTCTTTAGCCTGTTGGCCATGATTTTGGTAGTAATCTTATAGCCAATGTTGCAAATGGAAATAGGTCTTAAGCGATAGAAGGAGGAGGCTCCTTTTTCCTTTGGAATAAGAGCTAGAAAGACGCAGTTGGTGCTGCCTCCAATTTTATTGCAGGCTTGTGACTTTTGAATCATTCTGTGGAGGTCATGTTTGATAATTTTCCAGTAGACTTTGATGAACCAGGCTATAAATCCGTCTGGGCCGGGAGCTTTATCTAGATCCATATTTGCAATGGTTTTTTTAATCTCTTTTTTGGAGATCGGCTCTCTAAGAATTAAGTTGTCTTCCATGGAGATCCTGGCAGGTATGAGGTTGAGGATGTCATTGGCAATAGCTTCCTGGGTGGTAGGGTCTTCAGTATAGATATTTCTGAAGTGCTTGTGAGCAGCGAGTTTGATGTCCTCAAAGTTGGTGATATTTTTCTCTTGGAAGCGGACTTCTTTGATGGATTTGAACTGCTTTCTTCCTTCCCCCTGTTTGTGGAAGAAGTTTGTGTTTTTATCCCCCGATTTAAGCCACAAACTTCTTGATTTCTACCTCCAATATTCCTCCTCTTGGCGGCATGCTCGATGGAGGTTTCTATGGAGATGTTGTTCTTTCTCCAGGGAGATGGAGTCAACCGGATGATTCTCTGCTTGGAGTTGGTGCTGCTCTAGAATTTGTTGCTCCTCCACCCTCTCGAGGCGTGGAGTTTTGAGAGATTTGGCCCACGCTTAAGCGCTACTTTGAGTTTTCTTAATTTCGCTTCCCAGACGTAGAAAGGGTGGCCCGTGATGGGTTTTTTCCATATTGCAGAGACAATGTCTAGGAAGCCTTCATGCTGGATCTAGGCCGGGCTGAAGTGGAAGGGAATGGGGCCTAGATTGCGGTCCTGGGAGAGAAAGAGGAGAATAGGCTTATGGTCCGAGGCACTAAAAGGAAGGATAGAGGAGTCCAGGGTGAGGCCGAGGAGGAGGACAGAGTGTTGGACAAGAAATCTGTCAAGGCAAACTGCAATCTGGCCTGGTCCTAATCTTTTGTTGGACCAGGTGAACAATCCTTTGGTGGGTTTAATATCTTCCAGATCCCAGTCCAGGATTAAATCTTCAACGATTTCTCTAAAGTGGTCCCTGATGGTAGATCCCCCTTTTTTTCCCCCGGCGTTTAGAGGGAGGTTTAGGTCTCCTACTATGATTATATTCTCTAGATGAAGGAGATGCAAATGCTCTTGGATAGAGTTCCAGCACACTCTTTTTTCTGCATGAAGTACTGGTGCATAAATGTTAAAGAGGCTTACCTGAATATCTGTGTCTTTATGTCGAAGGACAGTGAGGATCCAGTGCGAGCTGTAGTGGGACTGAATCAGCTCGATTTTGTTGGGATTCTAGAGGGTTCCCAAGCCCACTAAGGCTCCTTGTGAGCTAATGACAATTCTGTCAGAGATGTTCCAGAAGGTCTTTCTAGCCTGGAAGAAATGTTGTTCTTCCATCTTTGTCTCCTGGATTAGCAGGACGTCTGGAGTGGAGATTCACATTAAATCTTTCATTGCTTCAATTTTTTGTTTACTCCCAAGCCCTCTGCAATTCCAGAAGATGACTTTCATTATTTACCTTTGCTGGTGGTGGCAGCTCCTTTATGGAACTACCCCTATTGTCTCATTGTTATTGGATTGATCATTCTGTCCAGTGTTGATTATCCCCCCTGTAGCTTGTCTTTATAGGTTTCAGCTTCTCTGCATTCTTTTGTCGATTTCCTTCCCCTTTTTGAGATTTTTTTTGTGCTTGTTTTCGGATCTATTTCCCCTTCCTCTTCTTCTGTCAGATCTTCCTCTGATCCTTGGTCCGGATGAGCTACCTCCTTGGGGGGGTCTGCACTAGGCGGTGGGTTAGGCCCATGGCTTTCTTTTTCTGGTTGGATCTAGATCAAAGTTGGCTCAGCTTCTGGGATGTTCCTTTCGACTTCTGGTTCAGCATGGACCTCGGGGTTGTTGCTTGTTTTAAGCTGGTTTTTTTTTGGAGGGTCTTTTTTTTTGGCGATGAGGGGTTTGGAGCTTTCCCGTCTCGTCTGGAACCTGATTTGTTTGAATTGTGTCTTTTGGGTTGTTGCCATCCTTTGTCTAGGTCTTTTTCTTGCTGAGCTTGGGGGGTTTTTGGGCAGTTTTTTTGGAAGTGGCCATACTCATGGCAGTGTCAACATTTAAAAGGTAGTTGTTCATAGTCTAGCTTCTAGTAATGTTGCCAGTCTCCTACTGTCAGCTTTAGTGCTTCTGGAAGACCCGCTTCTAGATCAACTTCAACACATCAAGAGTATTGTTCTTTGGGGTTAGCTTTGTCAATATAATTACCTAGCCCATTGTGAATGTCCTACATTGACGAGGTGGACCAACAATGGATCGGCAAGTTAAGAAGTCTGACCCACACTGGGATCGCCTTGGGTACATCCAGCGCTGAGTCAAAGTCTGGCGTCCAGCGGTTGAGGTAAAGTCCTTGGGGGCCCATGAAGTACGACCCGTTTCTGAAAATCAGATCTCGGTCATCCTTGGAGATAAATTCGAAAAGGAAGAACCCTCGCCCAACCGTGTAGCAAGTGACACTGCTGGAAATCAGAGGCCACCAGTTTTTCTGGATCCAATTCTCAGCGGTGCGTGGCGAGGGCCAGAGCCCAGCAAATTCAACCACCAATGCTCGATCTGCTAACGACAACGCGATCTGCATGGGTTGTTCCGGGGGGAGGGCAATTGAAGGAATTTCATCCAATTTTTTGACGAACTTGGAGGGGGGGTTGGAGGCCGGCAATTTTTCTTCAGCAATGAGAAGGCGTCTAAAGGCATCGACAACAGGGAGAGGCGGCGACGACTCGCCGCCCCTATCAGAACTCATGAGTGAGACCTAGCAGCTAGGTTTACAACGGCTCAGAGCATAAGGCCAGATGTGGTTGGAGGAAATTTATGATAAACTTTGTTTAATTATAACGTTATTCCTGGAAACAGTCCAAATAAGTCAGTTCAGAAGGGTTAGGTCCTTGACAATAGGTTCTAATTTGATGTGAGAAGTGAGAATGTGTCATCCAGGAGAATCTTCCAGCTGCAGATCCATCAGACCATACTCTCCTTGACTCATAAGCTACTGAGTATTTTTCCCAACAACCTGCGAGGAATAAAAGGGCTTTCTTCCTAAGAAATAATGGAACATGGAACTAAGAAAGAATGGAATCTTAGTCTTTGAAGAAAAAAAGAATGGAACTTATAATAGAGAATGGAATACATAATGACACTAGTCTTAGATAAAGGAACTAGTCTATTATTCTTTTGGGCCAGCGTCAGATACATATAAAAAAAAAATTGGAACTTATCTATGTTCTTGCTGTTATTTTTTAACCCTAGTTTCTTAATAACTTTATGTTCAATGGATGGATGAGTATACTAGTATAGATCTATATTAATCCAAATTTATTAAGTATGGATAGATCTTTTTCCTTGATAGTATTTCTTTAACTATAGTTTCCTAATAACGTTATGTTCAATGGATGGATAAGTATATAGCATAGATCCTTATTAATTCAGATTTATTAAGTATGGATAGATATATGTCCTTGCTGGTATTTTTTAGCTCTAGTTTCTTAATAACTTTATGTTCAATCTTAATAACAAAAAAGGCTTGCTTTTTTGCAACGTTACTCCTGTAGATCTTTGATGCAATCATAGGAGATGTTGCAATTTTGACAAATCAGTGGAAGATTGTGGACTTGACATAGCCTTGGGTAGAATCAGGACTAATTGTGGTGGTTCCTGTAAGAGAGAGATTACATAGGTAGAATCATGACTAATTGTTGTGGTTCCTGTAAGAGAGAGATTTCAATGCAAGGGATTTCCTACTTCCATTTACATTAGAGATGAGATTTCAATGCAAGGGATTTCCTACTTCCATTTACATTAGAGATGCGGTGTGGGGCAACCATAAAGTTTTGGCATATAATTTGTAATAATTTATACTATGAGAACAAAAGTTGGAAATTCCAGGTTTTCAAGATGTCTTCTTTGTGCTAGTTGTATTATGTTTTATATTCATTGAAACTTGTTATTATTGAATTATTGCAAGAAGATTGTATTTTCTCCTGTGAAAATCTAGTTATATATGAGGTTACAAGATTCACTTGAGAATAAACCCTAATTTAGGACATGTTTGCAAATGTAATGGAAAACTGGGAATCTCAATAATTCAAACCACATAATAAACCTTGTTTGGAAAGAGTGAGGATCTCATTCACTCAAACTACATGATATACCTTTGTGACAAGAGTTGGAGTGGCTCTAAAATCCAAACTACATGATGTCATTGTGGAATAATTAACAAAAATTAAATTAATTATGGTCTAACTAGCATTATAAAGACCTCATGCCTCTAGAATCCAAATAACATTTTTAGAATAGAAAGTTAATGCAATAATGCCACAAAGTATGACGTACAAGAAAAGTAACGTAAAAATGACAGGGATACTGAAATGAATAAATGTTTAAAGCTGCAAAAATTCAAGCTTCTTCTGCACACATATTGAGACTGGGGGAGTTACGTGACTAATGTCGTTTCACAACCTCTTTGTATAAGAATTGAAACAATCAGTCTCATGTATTAAATTTTGTTCTCTCTATCATTTTTCATTTTGGACATGCCAGATTAGACTTCAGGTGTTGACTGTGGAGTTTTTACCTTTTATGCATTGTTGTTTTCTTTTTCTATATTTAATTGATGGGTGATGGGTTTTTTAGTGTAGATTCCTGCAAATTCTGCATTTATGTTAACAAGTTTTTTTAATTTATTTGCATTCACACGTCAGTCATTTTGAACCAACAAACACGTGGCAATGCCACCTCACCGATGTTTATAAAATGTATGATCTCATATTCAAAAAAATGCAGAAACCACTGCAAGAAGAGCTTGAATTGTGTTTCATACTAGAAAGTGCCTAGCAATAGAACAATACAACAGTAAATATTTACGTTGTTCTGGCTATCGAGTGCTGCCCTGTCCTATTTTATTTCCATTTTGCTCTGTAAAGGTTAAATTCTCTCAGCAATCCTTCCAGACCAGCACGTTCCCACTTGGAGGAATGGCCGATCAGGGACAGACGCCATAGCCAGAAGATTAGACAGATTCCTCGTAGCTGAAGAGTACTTGTCTTCTTCCATTTTTCCGATTTCATGGGTGGAACACCCCTTCCTGTCCGACCATGCTCCCATTCTTTTACAGCTTCTCCCCCCAGACCGTATTTGCTCGACCCCCTTCAAGTATAATCACAACTGGAACTTTGAATCAGACTTCAATGTATTGGTCAACACAGTTTGGTGCGACCCTTGTTTTGACTCGGAAACAAATGCACAGCGCCGACTTGCATGGAAATTGAAAACATTGAAGGCATCCACCAAATCGTGGCTACACACAAAAAATAAAGAGGAACAAGCCCGACTGGATTCGTTGGAGAGTGGGATTAAACAAGCCATCAAAAAGGCGTCCTTAACCGCTTTAAATCCCGAGGAGGCTGACAGACTACGCTCGCTGGAATCATTTAGAAACTCGATCCTCACATCTCATGAAAAAACGTGGCGGCTCCGTAGCAGAGAAACTTGGCTTAAGCTTGGAGACTCCAACACAAAGTTTTTTCATAAGGTTGCAAGTTTTAATAGACTCAAGAAGAGCATCTGGTCCATTAAAAATACAGGGGGGAAGTCATTCAGGGTCAGGAGGCGATAAAGACAGCAAC
>JZKD02S0459640.1:0-17417 GCA_000966675.3 Picea glauca | reverse complement strand
TAGGACATATGTCCAGATTAGAAGAATGGCTCTTGTATCACTCTGTGGTGTGAGTGACTTATCTAGCATCATGTCTGATTACTCAGATGGAGTATGGTTTCGAGAGATGATGCAGGTGATGACACCGATGGTGATGATGATGGTCATGATCTAGTCATGAGATAGTCTGGATGACTATATTGATGCTACCGGGTGAATGGTATGTGCTCAAGACCATTACCTGTAATACTTCCCTGGCTAGGAGGGAGTGTTGATATTATGGTAGCTGTGGGAGGTATTTACCTCCACGTGTAAACCTGACGAGAATAGAATACTCTGGGAAGCAAGAAGAAACCCTAATGAGTTGGCTAATAACCCTAGAAGACTTGTCGGCTCAAGAAGATAATTTATATTAGGTTATTAGCCTCCAAGAGAGGAAGTCGGCCAGAAGAAATAATAATATATTGAACAGACAGATACCCAGAATGAGAAGTCGCCCCAGGCAATTAGCCAGAATTACTATAAATACAGGAGGCCAGTCTTCATTCTGGCAGGCAGTCTCAGAATTGCAGAGCAGCACTTGTGCACACTGTAGTGCCCAGTTTTGTGCACAGGTTTGGAGGAGAGTTGTCGGTGCCGCTGCTGCAGCTAGCAGTTATGTTTTGGCTTGAAATATCTCTTGGCTAGGGTTTGGACTATCTAATCAGCTCTTGTTGGTGCGCTATCCTTGGGGAAAGGTGTGCTACTATTCGTTTGGCTATCTAGCCTAGGGTTTGCTTCTAGAGTGATTCTCTGTCAAAGTTAAGGTGCTCAGAGGGTGGCTTCGGCCTATGGTTGGGTGACAATAGAGATATTGTCAATGGTAAAACGAGCTCATCCATTATATTCTAACAATATTCAATGCCAATTAATGTTATTCAAACCCAATACAATAGATTAAACCAATGTTCAAGAGAACTACCTCGAAGGAGACAAGTGGAAGCAACAATCAAGCACATATAAGCAAACAAAAGAAGAAGAGAAATAGAGAAAGGGAAAAAACAAGAAGAAGTGGAGTGAGAAAAAGATTATGGAAACAACACGAGAAGCAATACCTTCCACCAAGCAATGCAAGGGTTCTGATCGAAAGGGGTACATTGAGGATGACTGTTGGAAAGTTTTCCCTGAGAAGCACCCCAAGAATTTCCAAAAGAAAAATAAGAAGTCGTTGATTATAATGGTTGTTGAGGAAACGGTGGACAACACCTCAGACTAGAAGGGAAGACTAGTTGCACTACTCTTTAGAAGGAAGTGGCACTAGTTGTTTGTAGTCACAAGGAGGAGAAGGAGATGATTGAGTTGTTCTACATTAAAATTCACATGAAATAGAGTAAGATATATTCCTCATTTGATCTCAATTCACAAACATAAGTGACAAATTCACAAACAATACAACATGGCTATAATAATGGCTTCCATGGCTTTAATATCCATATTTCATTTCATTTATTGTAAAAACAAAGATTAAAATACAACCCACCACTTGAATGACTCGTATAAAGTTGGGTCACTCACATTCACTTACCTTTTTATTTTATGTCATGTCACATTGTAACATTGTGATATATAAACCAAACTTAAATTTATGAGGAAGTACACAATAAGTCAACATTATGCCCTTCCATTTGGGTAGGTAACCACTTCTGAGACACATGAGAGTGGTAGTCTCCACTTTCACAAGTACATGTTTTTACATCATATTATATAATACAAAATTTTGAAGAAAATGAGCTTGTAAAGAATCACAAAGTTAACAAGAATCACAAAGGAATAGTCATAGTAGAGTAAATTTGGAGTCTCTTTTCTTTTAGTGGTTTGGGAATTGGTCCTTTAGTTTAGGGTTCTTTATACTGGTTATTTTGCAGGTTGTCTTATCTTGTCCATACAATTTGTTCCTTGATTTTGTAAGTGTGGAAGGCATAATAGATTAGTCATGGAAAATAATTATATTACATAAGTTATATGGGTTCTTCACAGACACATAGATATAAATTAGGGCAACAACAATGCACTAATGTTATTTTCCTCCAAAATTATTGAGCTCGGGCAGGCCAATGCCACACACAATGCTAATATTATGAGTCTTCTTCTTCTTTAGAAATGTCAAATTGATTCATTGGAGGTTGAGTGCAACCACATTTGTTCTTTGGTTCTCTCTTATCATATGGACTCTCTCTCCTTTGCCTCCAATAACCACAACATTGCTAATTCACTTCATGCAGGGTTAATAGTCCATTAAAATTGTGACCCCATGGAGATTGAAGACCAAAGCTCCCCTCAATCAATAGAGGGGTAGGAAGCACAAGGTAGTGTTCATCTCTGATTAAGTTTGAATGTTCTTTTGAGTTGTATGTATTTTTCTTCAATATGTTAAGCAGACCACTAGTGGAAATACATGGAACTCCTGTTTGGAGGAGACACTGTTGATTATAGTTATTTCTCCAGAAATATGTATAGTTTTGGTGAAATATATAAACTATGTTGAATATAATTTTGTTACTAACTTCAACGCAACCATCTTTTAAATGAATATGAATTTATATTTCAGTGAAAAATTAAAAATCAAAATGATATTATTATAATAATATTAGTAAATTAATTTTTCTATTGCTAGTTATTATATATATATATATATATATATATATATATATATATATAAACAAAGGAAGTGAGATTAATCTACTATAGCATTAATGTGATGGGGATGTATAATGACTTAGTGGACTACTCTTAAGATCCACTTAAAGAAAGAGATGTTTTTTGCAACGGATATTATATTTGGGTCTTAGAAACTAGTTTGGTTTTGAGTGTCCTTCTCACATACATAATGGACTATTCTTACCATAATGAAAACAAAAGTTTTTGAAAATTTTACTAAAAGAAGAAAGAATAAAAAAACTATTTGGAAAATGCCTAAGTGAAATGGTAGTAAGGCATCCACCTTCAAAAAAAATTGATAAAACTATTTGGAAAATGCCCAAGTAAGATGGTAATAAGGCATCCACCTTCAAATTTTTTTTTATAAAAATGGAAATTAATATTTTTTCACACTTATTCTTAGCTTTTATTTTATTAGACAAATATTGCTGAAATACTTTTTACTAAAGAGTTCTTTTTTAGAATGATAAATCAATAAACAAATAAAGAGCCAGTAGAGGAGGCAATCTTCTCTTTCCAAAAAGACAGAATCCTTGGTCTGGATTGTTAGTCAATGGACTTTTTTTTAGTGTGTATGTATGCTTTTCAACCTCGGAATTGAAAGGCAAATATATTTAAATTAATCAGCACTCAAATAAAATATATGATGAAAATGAAATATTTCTAATATGATAAGCAATGTTTAATATCATATACAGATAGTTGAAACCTGCACAAGAAGTTCCAGGAAAATTGAAATTAAAATAAGAGCGCGGGGAGGAAAAGCAGCCGAATGTTCCATGCACGCGCCCAGTCCAAGTTGAGAGAAGAGGGAAGGGAGGATCTTTTCTTAAATTAATTTGTCGTTCCAACTTTGAGAAAGCCAATGATGCACGCGACAGCAAGGATTTTGCGTTTCAACTCTCAGAACTCTACCCTTATAGTTCATATATAAACCACTCACTTTAAAATCTCTACCCTTTAATGGAGAATGGATTATGTTACTTAAAGTGGTTGTTTAGTGTTTCTTAATGGAAAATAAATTATGTTCTTTAGGGGTGTTTGTCTATACCAATTAATTTAACACTTGTTTTAGATTTTGTAAATATTATGTATAGTCTATAAAGTATCAACTTGGAGTTATTCTCTACATATCCTATTTAGAGCATTAGTAATAATAGATAGTCAATTAATTTTTAAGTTATAATAATATGTATAATAAATGTAAAATAAAATTCAAGTTATAATAATTAGTAATAATAGATAGTCAATTCCTCGGATGGGGTGTCATGTAGAACATGGAGGACACGCGGGGATGAATTGGGTGGGGTCATAAATACTGGCCACTGGCTCCCATCTCCTCATCATTAAGATGGGAGCGAGCTCGAGCAGCCAAAACCAGACGACGAGGCCTCTCATGCGAGTGAAGAGGATGGAGGACCAACGCACTAAGGGCATAGCTTTAATGGCCAAGGCTGTCATAGTGACCTTCATCCTTATCAGCCGCTTTGATGGTTATGCAATGAATTTGGGAGTTGAGCGGCCGAAAGCTGAACCTTCGGAGTGTTGGTGCAGAGACACTTAACCATTTGGCATTTTGGTTATAGCTCTGCTCCTCTACATGCCAAGAGCAAGAGGACGGCCTCGCAGAGGCGCTGCGTGGTATGCATTTGACTCCTGCGGAAAGAGGCAGAAGAAGTTTGAAAGAGCGTTGGCTATGGCTTGCACTTGGAGAACCAGGAAGCCTTGGACGCCTCCCACGACTTGTGTGGAGGAGATTGTTCTGGATGAACCCATCTAGGTTCCTCCAGCACATCTCCTCTTCATTGTTCTGGATAATTGGGATCCCCCCACCTATTTCGTGGACGAAGCCAAGTCTCAGGATCCAGGAACGACACATAGTCACAAGGAAGGTGACCCAACATGGGAACACACAACTTGCTATGTCGAGGAAGAATTCTCGGGCAGCACAGAAGGAAGGGAAAATTCAGCAAGTGATGAATTTTCAGAGGAAGCAGCTCAGCAGGATGAGCAACAAGGACAGCAAGGTGGTAGATAAAATGAGGAAACAAAGGGTAGCGGCGTACAGAAGCCAATTCCCCTCTCCTCCGCTCAGGGAGAATGGCAAGACCAACCTCCACTCCTCCACCCGGAGCACCTAGAACTAATCTTTGAAACGCATAGCATGGTGGACGACCGAATCTACAGGGCCCTCCAAGTCAGCCAACGCCTCGACATGATGTATGATGCATACTCCAACACATCTCCAAGCCGACAATGCCCTACGTCCACACAACCCTTCGTGCTTCCAGCCAGATGGGGAAAGAATGACGAAGTCGATGAGGACATCGGGTAACTGGTTTAGTGAATGTTCATAGTTAGAAATTTTCTTTTGTTTCGAACTAGAGCTCTAGCTCAGTTAGATTATCATTATGCTGTCAGTAGTAAGCTATGGAACAGTCTAAAACTAATGGCGGCCATACGTCCCGGTTTGCTTCGGGCAAGACAAATGGCGACCTGATTCTTTTTGGGTGAAAACAAGTGGCATGGGACTGCCAGTTGTCCTGGTTTCCTTTTTAGGCGGGACAACTGACACTCCAAAAGACTCTGTAAGCCTGCACTTTTAATATAACATGATCCTCCCCCTTTTTACTTAAAAAAATAAAAATAAATAGTCAATTAATTTCCAAGTTATAATAATATGTATAATAAATATAAAACAAAATTCAAGTTATAATAATATGTATAATAAATATAAAATAAAATTACAAGCTATAATAATATGTATAAAAAATAAAATTACAAGTTATAATATGTATAACAATTGAGAAATAAAATTTATTTACAAAATTAAGTTTAAGATGTAAATTTCTAAATCAATATAAAACATAAATATTTACTAAATAATACTAACTTTGTAAATAATTAGGATATTATAAATTTAATTTAATTTTTATGATTCTATAAATTGAAAGTGTTATAATTATAATCAATATTATAACTAAGATAATATTATTATTAAAATTAAATTTTGTCTTTCCATAAATTAAATTTTTTTTTTAATCTAATCGACTCATATATTCATATAGTACACAATTGATTTGCGACCCTAACGATCAAAACTATGTAAAAAAAAATTAAAGTTCTGATATGTCTTTATCAAAATTATAATGTTATAGATAGTCATATAATCAACAAATTGTTTTAAAAGACACTTGAAAATTAGATACTCAAAGATATTATACATCACAAAGAACATAAAGGACATGGAATTTATATTTTCTAACACTGGGATGCCCTGGAGGGCCCTACAACACGTGGATTCCTTTTCTTCTTCTCCTCATCACTTGTCTTCATCAATGGTAATTGGGTTGGAACTGGTATCCTGAGAGCCTGAGGCACCTGTCACATCTACCAGATTATCATTATTATTTGGATCCCAATCGTGCACTTTAAAGTTGATCCCTAAGGCCACTCTGCAAAACACTATGAATTTGGCTTCAATTCTTCTAATTGTGTCCGGGGTCAACACTTAGCTATCCTCCTTATCGTCCATTTATAGGCTGACAAGAGATTTTGCAAGCCCCGTGTCTTCAACCCAATCCTGCAAATCTTATTGTATTATTTGTTTCAGGGTCTCCTTGCTTCTCAATCTTGCTTTGCCCACCAACTTGTCCATTCTTTACTTATTTTATGGCATGATATGCTTGTCATAGATTAATTTGGCTTTCTTGGCAACTTGTTATTCCCTTGTGCCCTGAGTTCTTTGTGATGTCTTTCTTTGCATCGGGGGTTTTGAGCCCTCCTGTGCTTGCCATCTCTCTTACTAGATTCTGACAGGTCAAAGGATTTTTTCATATGCCATTGGAGAATCCTTGTGAAAGGAGAGGGTACAATATTAACCCCTTGCATACTAACAACCCAAAACTCCTAGGCCGCAATATGCAAAATGGGATGACCCACCACCAAGAGGAACAAAAATCCCCTTAGGTTTCCAACAACACTAAGGAATACCAGTGAAGGCGCTATGTCACAAGTTCACATAGTGAAGACCCTGTGCTTGTGACCTCCCCAACTGATAACTAGGGGAGAGATATCATGCCAGGCTCAATACAGCTTGAGCTAACCATCAGGGATGACTACATCATGTCAAGTATACCAAAGTTATCAATTTCATTATAATTTTCCTAATCTATTAAGTACACTCAAGTTCCTTAACATTGTAATTGGTTAAATTACATTGGGAATAGTTGATCCGGATTATTTTCGGCACGAAATGAGAGTGGAGATATAATAAGGAAATGTACATCGATATATCAGATATCCAATAATAAAACAGAGATATATCCGAGATATAACCATAAACACATAGATACAATAATATACAATTTCTATTAATGAGTGAAATGTACAAAATTGTAGAAATACAGAGTGAAAGACTTGCTAGAATGGTGGAAGCTTATCTCTAAGAAGAGATGTGACCACTACGCTCTTTCGCAAAAAGATGATTATTACAATGAGGCTCCAAATGTATTTTTAACATAAAGAAAATCCAAAACCCTAATCCCGAAAGATGAAAATCCAACAATTTTGTGGACCTCTATTTTGGGTAGTTTGGTGTATCAACTTCCCCGGGGCACAACTTTGGCACACGATCTTCGTTTAGGGTGCACAATAGCTTGTTGGAAAGGAATCGATGAGGAGATTCATTTTGGGGGCTCAATCATAACCTCTGGCTATATTTGAGGTGCCCGACTACGAAAACACATCATTTAGGCCCTCACAATGGCCCCGGAAGTTTAGGAACCAAAAAAATGCTAAAAATAGTAAGTTGCCAACAAACTGTTTTGAGCAAGTTGGAATAGGTGGGTGGCCACTGATATCCACCTGGATCAATCCTCCCTCCTTAGGAATCAATGATCTCCATTGCATTGAGTTCACAAGGAGAGGGGAAAGCGCTTGCTGAATCTAAACCCTTGTGAGTTTCTTTCCTTGCTGGAGAAGTTGTGCTGCTTGGTTTGTGGAAGGTTGTTGAGAACCTGATGAGATGAATGTGTGCAGAATAAACCTTTGTGCTTTTCTTCAATCTTTTCGACCTGCTTTTGTTGAGTAGAAGGTGCTTGGACTGAGGCTGTAGTGGTTGTAGTGTCCTTCTGTTCATCTTTTGAATAGATTGTGAAGAAGCTGAATTGTGTAGTATGAGATACTACCTTGTGGCACTATTCAGGTGGGACAATAGTTGGAACTACCTCTGGTATCCTGTAGAGATGACCCCCCAAAGTAAAAATGACACTACGGGGTCGATACTCATAAATAACATGGCGCTTCCACATATATGGTTGGCCCAAAAGAACATCACAGACATCCAGTGGGGAAACATCACATAATACCCCATCCTTGAAGGGATGGATGTTGTATGACAATCGACACTGCTAGCTGACATGGAGATCTCGTCCCTGGTGAAGCCACCCTATGTTGTATGGTTGCGCGTGTGGTGTTGTCGACAATCCCAACTGTTTGACGACCTTTGATGATATGAGGTTCTTTTGGCTTCCTCTATCAATAATGAAATGCAACGGGGCCCCCTTCACCCACATCTGTGAATGAAAGAGGCACTCCCCCTCTACATGATCTACTAGTTCTTCTGGTTGAATTGTTACGGTCGTGATAGTAGCAATGGGGTCTACGTTGATGATCTGTCTTCTCCCATTATTTTCTGATTCAAATTATGAATCGGGGTTCGAATCCTTTTCTTTGATTTCGACCACCAATGATTTTTTTGAGCAACATTCATCAGTGTTGTGCTAGGTGCTTTTGTGGAAATCATACCACTTTCTAGTGTCCTTCTTTGTCTTCTCATGACCCTTCTTTTCCTGTGGCTTGGATTGGTTTTCGGGAGGTTGTTTATTAGGGATGCCTTTATCATATTTTGGTTGTTGCAGATTTCCAGACCCGAACTCTCGTTTTTTCTGGTGCCTAAATTTCTGCTCGATTTTGACAGCATATCGATAGGAAACTCCCAGTGATGAGATGTCTAGGAAATCCATTTCAGTTTGGATGTACCTATGCAGACCCACGCGATATTTCAGAACCAGATGCCGCTCAGAGTCTTTGATACCCAACTTGGTGCATAAGGTATGGAAATTATTTGTGAACTCCAACATTGTTTGGCCCCTCTCTTGTCGTAGTGTGGTCCATCTCATGTATTGGTCGTCATAGTTACCAACAAGGTAATATTATTCCTTGACCGCATCCACACAAAAATCCCAAGTGGGCTCGACACCATATATTCCAAACTCCTATGTGGAACTTTTCTCCCACTAAGTTTCCCACCAATGTTTGACATGGGGGAGAGCCTTAAAGAGAGCGAAGGTGATCTTTTCCCTCTAGGAGAAATTGTGAACAGAGAAATAACCTTCTAGCAGATTTAACCATTTTTTTAGGGCATCTACATCTATATGTCCTTCAAATACAGGAGTATCAAAATTAACTTGTACCTTGAAACACGAGGTGCCTCCAAAGTGATTGCTTGATGAAGACACACCTGTTGTTATTTTCTGGAGTTGAAGGACGTGGAAAAAATTCTCCATCATTTCGTCTCTCTGTCGCGTGAGAGCTTGCTCAAGAAACATATTAATATAATCTCTTGCTCCATCGTTTTTCTTTTCTTTTGCCATGGAGGGTTTCTTGGGAGTGCGAGAGTGATTTTCGTCAAGAGATACAAGCTTGAGAACCAACTTGCTATACTCGTACCTTGTCGGGGACATGCACTTAAAAACGATCAAGAGAAACCTGCTCTGATACCACTGATCCAGATTATTTTCGCCAAGAAATGAGAGCGGAGATATAATAAAGAAATGTACATAGATATATCAGATATCCAATAATATAACAGATATATATCAGAGATATAACCATAAACACAGAGATACAGTAATACACAATTTATATTAATGAGCGAAGTGTACAAAACTATAGAAATACAAAGTGAAAGACTCGCTAGAATGGTGGCAGCTTATTTCTGATAAGAGATGTGACCGCTACACTCATTCGCAAGAAGATAATTGTTACAATGAGGCTCCAAAGGCCTTTTTAACATAAATAAAAACCAAAACCCTAACCCCAAAAGATGAAAAGCCGGATAGTTTGGTGTATCAACTTCCTAGGGGCATTACTTTGGCATACGATCTTGCTTTTGGGCGCACAATAACTTGTTGGAAGGGTATTGATGAGGAGCTTCATTTTGGGGGATCAATCAGAGCTTTTAGCCGTTGTTGAGGTGTATAATTGCGAAAAAGCGTCGTTTAGGACCTGAAAATGGCCCCAGAAGTTTAGGAACCAAAAAATGGCTAAAAATAGTAAGTTGCCAACAAATTGTTTTGAGCCAGTTGGAATAGGTGGGTGGTCACCGATATCCACCTGGATCAATTGCAAATATGAAAATTTTAGAGCATTGGGAAGTGAAACTATGGGATGCTAAGGAGTCTAATATTTATTATTATTGCATCAAGAATTGTAGTTATGAAATCCTAAGAGTATTGGGAAAATTATTTATCAAGTCCAATGAGCATTGAGAATTGTAATGAAAGTTACAATAGTTTTAAACTTTTATTAAGAGTTTCCAAAGAGGATATTGTTTAGTTGCATTTATTTAAGCAATGTTATTGGGGGAAATAATAAGTTGCATTGATTTCAAAAATGACATAACACGGAATGATTAGATGCATTGATTCAAAAATCAATTTAAAACTATAATAAATAGTGTTTTTCCTTCAAATTGGAAGGCACACTAATTCCATGGAACACCAATGTATATGCAGATGTAGAAAAATCAAAAGTTGAAAATTATGGGGGTCTAACTTCTATCTTATCTTTGTAATCAAATCATCTTTATAACCATTTTTAATCTTTGATGTTAGAGGGAGTAAGAGATAAAATAGTATTGTGATGTCAACTAGGTGGTGGAATATTTGAATACAACAATGATCTAGATTAAGGTATGCCCATTGTGCATCATCTTTGTAATCAAATCCTCTTTATAACACATTGATTTTAGCTATGATATAACACATATTCATTGTATCATTGTTGAACTCAATGCAACTTATCACATATACATTGTATCATCGTTGAAATCAGTTTGCAACTTATTATTTTTCCCTATAGCATTGTTGGATATAATGTATGCATTGTGTAAATTGTCTAAGATACTAAGGACTTGTGAGTGTTGGAAAAATTAATTATCAAGTCCAAGGAGTATTGAAAGTTGTAATGAAAGTTCTAAAAATTTTTAAATTCTATTAAGAGTTTCAAAAAGAGAATGTTATTTAGTTCAATCTATTTTAACAGTGTTATAGAGAAAAATAATAAGTTGCATTGATTTCAACAATGATACAAAGCCACATGATTACATGCATTGATTCATAAATCAATTTAGATCTATGAACTAAATAGTGTTTTTCCTTCAAAGGACAATAATTCCATGTGTCAAAAGATATGAAAATATCAAAAACACTGAAAATAAATTGTGTTCTATACTATCTTTACAATCAAACAATCTTTATTAATATATTTAATTTTTTATGTTATTGAGAGTAATAGATAAAATAGTATCGTAATGTTAATCAAGTGTTAAAATACTTGAATACAACAATAATCTAGAATAAGAACGTTTAGTTTTAACAATACAAATGATAAAATTGAAGGTCTAATACTTAGATTAAATATACGAAATTATTACTTACATTGAGTATACAAAATTGAGTGACAACAAAGAAAATTTAGAATTTTGCAAAATTTAGAATTTTGCAAACCTTTCCACATGTATTTGCACATTCAAAAAGATTTACACATAGAAAGATTTGATTCCTCACTAGTTATCTCACTTAATAAATTTAAGATTAAGATGATATATACTGGAAAAATATACATAAAATATTTTAATATGATAACATACATATATATAGTTGAGGTGTAAATTAACAAATTTAAATAAAATAGTAATGGAAAATATTCAAAATATCAATGTCCTATTAAAAGTGATAATTAAATTAACCATAGACTACTGTAAAATAGTGTATAGTATCGTTCATGGGTGATAGTTCAGTTGATTAATGTGAAGTTTAGTCTCATCTAATCACTGGTTGGATTTATACAGGTATCTCTATTACGCGTTAGAGACACAACAACCCTCTTTAGATTGATCACATAATGGAAAAAAATAATTAATATACACCATAAATATCTTTAACCCAAAATTCTACTTCCATTGTCTCGATTGATCAGTGTCTTCGACGTGAGATGTTTTAGTGAATGCACGTGCCTCCCACAGATTCCTGTTTAGTCGGAGAATCTTCCGTGCAGTGACGATAAGCACGCCCCATTTTGGAAACATGCACTTGACAGCATAGTTTTCCCGTTTCAATTCTTGGGAAGCCAATAATGCACTTGACAACAAAGATGTGTCGTCACAAAGCCATAAAAGTATATATATATAAAATTTCTTTCTAAGTCATGATTCAAATACATACTAATGGTGACAAACATTTATTTTTTTTCAAAGTGGAAAAATAATATATTTAATTTGCCGAGTGATACTAAAATGGAGTGAGTTAATCATGGTACTTCAAAAAATTTATAATGAAAAAAAGATGAGAGATGACTATGAGTTAAAAAGAGATGAGTTTGTTTACTTATTGATTTAATTTATATAGTAAAAATTTTTATATGGTTATAATGGAACTTGTTTTTCCTTATCACTTAAAAAGGAAACCAAAGCCATGGACATCAAAGTCTTTGGTTTTGTATTTTGTAATGGAGAACAATATCTATTTTTAAGGGGTTTGTAAATGGAGAATGATGAATAATGATTTGAGTAGAGAAAAGAGTCTTCATAAATATGGTTATGAGTTCATTGATTTTAGTTATTTTGTTTTATCTTTTATGAGTGATGAGTAAAGAAATGTCAAAAAAGTTTGTAATGATGAAGAGGTTCTTTAATCGAAGAAATGGATGAAGAAATGAAGGCCTTATAACAAAATTAAACTTGGAACTGTAGATTTGCCTAAAGGAAGGAAGGTGGTTGGATGCAAATGGGCGTTCAAGAAGAAGTATAATATAGAGGGTTTCGTGGAGTGTTATAAGGCGCATTTGGAAGGGATACTCTCAAGTAGAGGGTGTTGATTATAAGGAGACCTTTCCATTGGCCAAGATGGCCCTTATTAGGTTGATGTTGCTAGTGGTAACCACTTATAGAAAAATTGATATGAAGACAACATTTCTTCATGGTGAGCTTAAAGAAGAAATCGTCATGAAGCAACCGGAAGGATTTTTGATAAAAGGGAGAAAAATCATGGTGTGTTGATTAAATAAATCATTATATGGCTTGAAGCAATCTCCAAGACAATGATACCAATGGTTTTGACAAATATGTTGTTGGATAATGGTTCATAAGAAGTGAAACGAACAATTATGTTTACTTCAAGTAAGAAGGTAATAACTTCATTATTCTGGTCTTATATGTTGATGATTTTATTTTGATTAGCTATTGTAACTGTAACTTAAAATTACTACATTTTGTAACTGTGATCTTAACAACCAATATTATTGTAAATTAAAACCTTAAAACTAACCTTTGAATCAAAAAGTGGTGCTACCAGTAACACCCTTTTTTTTCGAGGTTATAATTACAAGTTGTTTGAAACCATGGCTTTAACAATCAAAACCATTGCAACCAAAATCTTAAAACAAGTCTCCTAATCGAAAAGTGGTGCTATTAGTAGTAACTCCTTTTTCTTTTGAGGGTTAAAATTAAAACTTTTTTGAAATCGTGATCTTGACACCCAATGTCATTGCAACAAAAACTTTCAGATCAAAAAGTATTGCTACCAGTAGCACTTTTTTGGGGGGATAAAATTAAAACTTGTTTGAAATCACTAACTTAACAAACAGTGTATTGTTGCAACCAAAATCTTAAAATAAACCACTGAATCAAAAAGAGAGAGAAAATAGTGCATCTTTTTTTAAATCTTAAAATTGTAACATTTTTAAAACAATAAACTAAAAAAATGATATTAATGTAAAAAAATCATAGAAAAAAAACTAAAAACTAAGATAAAACAACAACTGGAAAAATATCGTATTTAAAAAAATAAAATATAAAAAAAAAACATTTTAAATAAATAAATAAAAACATTTTAAAAAATGCTTAAAGAAAAAAATATCCCCTTGATCTTCTCTAAAAATGAAACCAAAGAAAAAATAAACATAAAAAAATTGAAAAAAATAAATAACTTTTTTTTTTCTAAAAACAAGTTAAAAAATAATAATAATAATAAAAAAAAAAATAAACAAAGAAATGATTAAAAAAACAACAATGAATTTATTTCGAAAAAAACAAATGGACAAAAAAAACTTAAAAAAACGTATAGAAAGGGGAAAAACAGTTTACTTTTGCTCTAATTTGGAAAGTCAAAGCTCCAAGATAGGCCATAGAAATTCTCATGTCATTAAGGCCAAGAGCCAAACTTTTTGATCTAGTCTTTCGCTTAATACTTATAAATACCAGAACAATATTGACCATATGTTGTTACAATTTGTTCAATGGTCTCTAGTTAGGCCTCCTAACTAAAAACTTTGACATATAATGTAAATTTGTGTAGTCTCAAGTATTATAATAGACCTACTTGCTTATTTACCAAAAAAAATAAAAAAAATACTATGTGGTAGCTAAATAAAAATACAAACTAAACTAAAATATTTATATATGTATGAAAGAGAGAGTTTTGATATAATGCTTAACATAAAAATTGTTATATAAAGAGATAAATAAGAATCTGTGTGTGTGATCTCTCCATGGAACTTTGAGTAGAGGGGAGTAAAAATGGTTGTATAGGTTTTCGTTTTAACAAGGTGATCCACAATGTGCCAAAGGTAAACTCATCAAGTAAATACCCTTCCACTTCTTCTCTTAGAAATGATGACCCCCTTTATGAAAACACCACTAACACACCTCCTATGACCTTTTTATTGTCTTCACATGTTTCCATCGGTTCTCCCACTTTTGAGGCTATCAAAAAACATTGCTTGAGGCCTGATTTTATTGCATCCCCGCAAAACTCTAGCCCATCCAACACTCATCCTATTTCTCTATGTAAAGAACCATGTCTGCTAAACCCACTTAAACGCTTTTCATTTTGACACAATAAAACTAACAACAAACATATGCTAATTTATTCATGCATCTAACAACATAAATAAAAACCCATGAATCCAGGCATTATCAACAAACCCAACAACATTCAAATTAAACATATACACAACAAAAATAATCATGCAAATAGAATAGAAAACTTATCTTGAATTGCTAATCCAAATGGTTTTGTATAGGGGATGTTCCTCCTAGCCATAGGCTTGTTGTTCCAAATCTCAACAACAAGCCACCCCTGAGCCGAGGCTATGAGTCCAAAAATAGGTTTGGCCCTCTTGGTTGTCCACTCTTCACATTCAACAACCCAAAACCTAGGTTCTAGTGCAACAATAGTTCCAATCCACTAGCTCTCTTTCGTTCAACCTGCACAACCCAAGGAACAAGATCCCCTCTCTTTTCCACATGGTCCCTTGAGCCTTCCCGCTTCCCTTTAGGTCTTAATTGCACTCAATTGGATAGGAATATCATAGTTGGGGACTCTAAGAAATCTCAACTACTCCATGAGTGATCACAACAACCATCTCAAGGCTCTCGAGCCATTTCCTCAACAAGAAATGTCACTTATAGGCATACAACCTTCATTATAGGTCTTGTTGATAAAAATTTTGATAACCTAGATTTACCACTCTTGGAATAATAATAATAATAAATCATAAAAAGGAAAATTTTAATTTATCATAAGCCCACGACGAATCCGCCAGTCTTAGCTTCGTCACACATTTCGTGGATTAAAAATATGACTATGTATGCTCAAGATATCCAGGTTTTTTTCTAACCTCCCAAAGAGTGCTTCTTCCATATGCAGGAAAGCTAATCTTACTCTTCCCCATTCTCCATACTTAGTTTTATTTCTATATTTCTCTTCCTTTCATCTCCCTCTCTCCATACTAGTCTTCCACTTATACTCTTTTAACACTCCCTCACCTCTCTTCATATCCCCTCTCCTCTCGATACTTAGAATTTTACACTCATTTCCTCTCTTTCCCTCTCCTCTCTTACTACTCCCCCTCACTCTTCTCTTCTATACTTATAATTTTTTCTATTATCCCCCCCTTACTCCTCTATTCTATATACTATATATCCTCTCCCCTCTCCTATTCTTAATTTTTTTTAGCTCTCTCTCCCCTCCTTATTCCTCTATCCCCTTCTCTCTATACACCACAGGATCGAGAGTCCCTTCCCCCTTTTCCCTCATATCCTACTTACCTCACTTACTTTGAACCAAATCCAATTTCCAAAATTATATTTTTTCCCATCCCCATCACTCCACTCCACTCCCCTTTTCCCTCACCACCACGGGTACAGAAACACCATGGGTTCACACCCCTTTATCCCTCGACACCCCCTAAAATCATGACCTCTACCAACCCACCATTATTCATCCCATCGACCCACCATTCCTCCTACCTCCCTCCCCTCTCATTCCATTTCCCCTTCCTCTTAAAATTTTCCCCAAGTCCCTTTCCCTTTAATCATTAACCTATCACATAACGACACATGGTAGCCAATGAAACCATGACACATGGTAGTCAATGAGATCATGACACGTGGTGATGAATGAGAATATGAAACGTGGAGACGAATCAAATCATGAGATGTGGTAGCCTATGGTATCCAATGAAACTGTGACACATTGTGATGATGTGGATGTTGGCTCACTGCTGAGTAGGTGTTGATTGGGCACTTAGTGGATGTTGAATGGGCCAAAAAATATTTATTAATTCATGAAATTTCCTAAGGTTCGAATCCCCATAGTCTCCATAGTTTCCTTATGCTACAAAAAAAACTATGTTAAGTTATACTATATAAATACTCAACTCTCAATATACACAATGCATGTGGGATTGAATTTCCTTTTTAAAAGGAAAATTGAGATGAAGGACCAAGATTAACCCACAAATTGATGAATAGTTGTTGAGCAATGATTTTCTGAAGGTCGTATCTTGATATCTGTGTTGGACACACCTACCACACTTAGAGGGGCCGGGGGGGGTGAATGAGTGTGGGGATCTTTTTCCCAAAACTTTCTTCTTACACAAAACTCATTAGTTAGCATTCGACATTTACTCATTACTCATTGTTGTCATTAATAATCAGTTAGATGTGAATACATATATCAACAATATATCATCAACAAATCATCTCCATAAGGAACACAAGGAACACAAGATGTATGTACAATTTTTCTTTTTATTATGGACTTCAATCCGGGGGTTTTTCAGCAACCACTGAATAGAGTACAACTCTACAAGAGCACCAGATCTATATGCAAGACTCAGCTTACATTCTCAGCACCAACTGAGATGAGGCAACAATCCTCAACAAATATCAATCTGTACCATAAACAAGAGCATCAATCATGCACCAACATGTGCCAAACAACCTGTAATCAACTTGTACCATAAACAAGTGCAACCAACCATGTACCAAGTATATACCAATCATGTGTCAACTACTCATTAACAATGACTCATCAATATGTACCAATATCATCAACTATACACCTCATGTATGTGCCAACTCATCAACTGCTTGTCTCAACCATGACTAGTTT
>JZKD02S0459618.1:0-17418 GCA_000966675.3 Picea glauca | reverse complement strand
TAGTGGGGGTCCAAGAGCCCTCCCTTAGAGGAAGAAGGGACTCATAGTCCCCTTTCTTCTTGGTGTATTGTTTCACTAATAGATCAGCCTCAACATTGGTGACATGGGTCTTATGTTTCTTTTTGTTTCTATGTCCCTATGCTCATGAATTTAGTTGTTATTGCATTTCTTAGTTTAATTCTTAATTGTAGTTTTTCTTTCTTTCCCTAACTCTTATCCTTGCAGCTGTCCTGCTCAGCAGACCCAAATGAGCTTGCAAGCACCTCTATTTTTCTCACTAAGGTGACGGAAGAGGCGCAACACCCGTGGCCAACCGTTGAAGGATCTACGTGAAGTTGTCCATCATTTTGTTCCTTTGTTGCGCGAGGTCTTCCACAAGCAACATTTTAATAGGATATCATGCTCCATCATATTTATTTTCGTCTCCCATGGGTTTTTGTCGGGCTCGGCACGACTGATATGGTAATGGCTTGATTGGTTCGAGTCCCAACTTCTTGTACCCAGACCTTGTTGGGGACATGCACGAAGAAAAATAAATGAAGAGAAGACCAGTCTGATACTACTGATCCAGATTTAGGAGCAGAACGAACTGATTAACAAGATGAATACAATAAACACAGAGATACGAAGAATAACACAAATATCTAATGAACAATATCTTCTATTAAATAATGAAATAGGCTGAAACTGTAAAACTACAGAACTGGAACTTGCTCGAATGGTGGTAGCTATCTTTGAGAAGAGATGTGGTTGCTACGTGCATCTGTTTGAGCAAAATTGATTACAATGAGGCTTTAGAGGCCCTTTTCATATTACTCATGAATGCAAAAACCCTAGACATCCAAAAACCTAACCCTAGAGGTGAAACACCAAAATTCATGTGGGCCCTATGGGTAAGTTGGTGTAATTTGGTACCTCAACTTCCTAGGGTCGTAAATTTTGCATACGACCTCTATTTTAGGTGCGTGATAGCTTGCTGGAAAGGTATTTCAGAGAACTACACATTATGTTGTTAGATTGTGTCTCTGTCTACAATCTGATTGTGGTGAGCCAAAAAAACAACGTTTAGGGCCCCAAAACAGCCCTGAAAGTACAACAATATGTGATGACATGAAAACATACAAAATAAGCTAGTTGGATTAGGCGAGAGGCCACCCATATCCACATGGAGAAGTGTGGGGCTTCAGACAGCCCCAGAAGTGTAGAAATCACAATTATAAAGCAGTACAGAAGGACATGTTGAACAAAAACGGACATTAGGAGGTAGTTGGAATAGGTGGGTGGCCACCAATATCCACCTGGATCATATGGTCTATAGTTCCCTAGATATAAGGAATGATGATGAGAACATGAGGGGCGGGGTCGAGTTGGTTTTAGGTTTAGGGTTGCTAGCTAAGTGGAAAGCGTGGGTGATTTGGGAGAGAGAGTAGTCATTGGACAACATGGTTTTGGTTAGGTGGGCCTTTTCTTTGGCGAGGAATTGGGGGGAAGGGTTATAGATGGCTAGAGTAAACAAGGTTTTAAGGATAGCTAATTTGTTAGATGGATGGTGGTGAGAGATGGCATGGTTTTGAGAGATTCAAAATGTTCCATGAAAATGTTAGAAACCACTTGGGATAAGGAAGACCCCTTTGAAGGTAAAGAAGGTGATCCAAAAAGGATCCATAGAATACTAAGGACAACTCAGAACTCGCATAAACAACTCAGGAAGCTCGGAATGGCCTCAGTAGATAGAGAAAGGGAAAAAATTCAAATTCCTTAAAACTCTTTTAAAATGGAATCATCGTGAAGAGTGCGTTGCAAGATTTCAAACGGTGCAAATGGCTCGTCAAACGGAGTTACGGATCGAAAGATATTCACAGTCAAAGTTTGGTCAACCTAGCCCAGTGAGCAGGGGATGAGTCAACATCCGTACTGTTGACGTCAACATCAATATGGATGATGTCATCATCCATACAACATATGTGGCACACAAAAGAGGTGACATGTGTCATGCTGATGTCAGCATGGTGATGTGGTTGCACCGGAGGCTGCCACATGTCACTCATTTTTGGCATTTACTGGTCATTTCGTGGACTGGTAAAAATGTGCCACATGGAAGTCCATACAACCACGTGGCAGACCGTACGGTGACGTAGTAGCTGACATGGTAGGTTGATGTGGCAGCTGAGGTGGCAGACCGTACGCTAACGTGGCAGGTGAATGTACAGTTGGTTGACATGGCCCAATGATTGGGTGCCACGTGGCAGTGGGAAAATGCCCAATGAGGGCTCGAGAAAGAAATTCCAAAAATAAAAAAAAAATGGTGAGTCTGCCAAATATGGCGGAATTCCGCCAAATATGTCAGCCCAATGGTCAATATAAACCATCGCTAAAGTTTGGCAGAACCACCACTTTAATATATATGTATGTTACAACAAACACCCAAAAAGGAGAGGCATGCGGGCTCGACCCCAGGACCTCCCCCACTATATATGCATTTACAATAGCTCTGCCAACCACTAGGCGAAACAGTCTTCATTGTTTACAATGCCCAAATTTTTATTTAAAAATTTCATCCGCTAGTGCACGGGGAGAGGCGCGTGATGGTACGATCGGGCATGTTTTACGAGGTAATTTTTGGAACTAATTACAGGTTGCAGGGCATGGAAACCGAGATAGAGTTTCTCTTGGGCCTAGGAGTGTCAGAGTCAGATTGAGGCATGGAGAAAGTCATTTTTGGGTAATTCGATGCCACGAATTCAATGGTGTTGTCAATTTTCTGATCTAAGCAAAGATTATGCAACTTAAATCTAGAATGAGGTATACTTATGTATTTTGTCAAATTCTTTTGTTGAGTTAATAAAAAGGCCTACCCATTTGAGAGCAGGACCCGGAGAGGTAGTCCACCCGGGACGAACTATGTTATCAAGTTTTTGTGTTCATATTTGATGCTTATGTCTCTTCATTATTGAGTTTTTTCTTCTTTAATGGTGCACTTTAATTTATTCTAATTTAATACAATTATTTATAAGTCACTTTGATGAAAAGATCCTGGATCATGTTGGTATCAGAGTAGTCATCTTTGACGTGAATTTTTGAGTGTGAATGCTTACTAGGGCCAAGCATAAGTAGAGTGAAAGAACTCTTAATACTTTCAAACCTGAAGTTGGTCGTGCATCCCGAAGGAAGAAAATGGTAGAAGAGGACAAGCATGATGAGCAAGAGAAAAAATTCCATATGGTCTTTTATTGCATGTCAGAAATGGTCGAATGAATGTATGGAGACTACGATAAGAGGATGAAGAATAAATGGAAGAAACATGAAGCAAACATTGATGATGATGCTTCGGTAAATCAAGGGGCTAGAGGAGACCCTCCTGAGCCTCCATCTTCACCATCAAGTTCTAGTTCTTCTTCCTCTGAGCATTATCATCATTCTCATCATTCTAGCCATAAAGCCTCTTTTAAGAAACCATTATTAAAGCTTGATGTAAAATTTTCTTTACCTATGTTTANATTCCTCCATGACCCTTTGCTTAGAGTAAGTATCCCACTAGTCTTTCACATGGGGAATGACCTTGAGGAGTGCAAAAGTGATCTTTTCCCTATTGGAAAAATTGTGGACCGAAAAATATCCTTCGAGAAGATTCAACCATTTATCTACAGCATCCACATCTATCAGTGCTTCAAATAATGGAATATCAAAATTTACATGTACCTTGAAGGGGGTTGCATGGCCGCTTGATGAATATGCTTCTCTCGTGGGCAACCGTCGAAGGATCTACGCGAAGTTGTCCATCATTTCGTTCCTTTGTCATGTGAGGTCTTCCGCAAGCAACATTTTAATAGGATATCATGATCCATCATATTTATTTTCGTCTCCCATGGGTTGTTGTTGGGCTCGGTGCGACTAATATGGTAATGGCTCGATTGGTTCGAGTCCCAACTTCTTGTACCCAGACCTTGTTGGGGACATGCACAAAGAAAAATAAATGAAGAGAAGACCATTTTGATACTATTGATCCAGATTTAGGAGCGGAACGAACTGATTAACAACATGAATACAATAAATACAGAGATAGGAAGAATAACACAAATATCTAGTGAACAATATCTTCTCTTAAATAATGAAATAGGTTGAAACTGTAAAACTACAGAACTAGAACTTGCTCGAATGGTGGTAGCTATCTCTGAGAAGAGATGTGGTTGCTACATGCATCTGTTTGAGAAGAATTGATTACAATGAGGCTTCAGAGGCCCTTTTCATATTACTCATGAATGCAAAAACCCTAGACATCCAAAAACCTAACCCTAGAGGTGAAACGCCAAAATTCATGTGGGCCCTATGGGTAAGTTGGTGTAATTTGGTACCTCAACTTCCTAGGGTCGTAAATTTTGCATACGACCTCTGTTTTAGGTGAGTGATAGCTTGTTGGAAAGGTATTTCAGAGAACTACACATTATGTTGTTAGATTGTGTCTCTATCTACAATATGATTGTGGCGAGCCAAAAAAACAACATTTAGGGCCCCAAAACAACCCTGAAAGTACAACAATATGTGATGACATGAAAACATACAAAATAAGCTAGTTGGATTAGGTGAGAGGCCACCCATATCCACATGGAGAATGTGTGGGGCTTCAGACAACCCTAGAAGTGTAGAAATCACAATTATAAAGTAGTACCGAAGGACGTGTTGAAAAAAAACGGACATGAGGAGCTAGTTGGAATAGGTGGGTGGCCACCAATATCCACCTGGATCATATGGTCTATAGTGCCCTAGATATAAGGAATGACGATGAGAACATGAGGCGGGGGTCGAGTTGGTTTTAGGTTTAGGGTTGCTAGCTAAGTGGAAAGCGTGGGTGATTTGGGAGAGAGAGTAATCATTGGACAACATGGTTTTGGTTAGGTGGGCCTTTTCTTTGGCGAGGAATTGGGGGGAAGGGTTATAGATGGCTAGAGTAAACAAGGTTTTAAGGATAGCTAATTTGTTAGCTGGATGGTGGTGAGAGATGGAATGGTTTTGAGATATTCAAAATGTTCCATGAAAATGTTAGAAACCACTTGGGATAAGGAAGACCCCTTTGAAGGTAAAGAAGGTGATCCAAAAAGGATCCATAGAATACTAAGGACAACTCAGAACTTGCAGAAACAACTTAGGAAGCTCATAATGGCCTCAGCAGATAGAGAAAGGGAAAAAATTCAAATTCCTTAAAACTCTTTTAAAATGGAATCATCGTGAAGAGCATGTTGTAAGATTTCAAATGACACAAATGGCTCGTCAAACGGAGTTATGGATCGAAAGATATTCACAGTCAAAGTTTGGTCAACCTAGCCCAGTTAGCAGGGGATGAGTCAACATTCGTACTGTTGACGTCAACATCAGTATGGATGATGTCAGCATCTGTACAAGATACGTGGCACACACAAGAGGTAACATGTGTCATGCTAATGTCAGCATGGTGACATGGCAGCACCAGAGGCTGCCACATGTCACTCATTTTTGGCATTTACTGGTCATTTTGTGGACTGGTAAAAATGTGCCACGTGGCAGTCCATACAACCACGTGGCAGACCGTACGGTGATGTAGCAGCTAACATGGTAGGTTGATGTGGCAGCTGAGGTGGCAGACTGCACGCTAACATGGCAGGTGAATGTACATTTGGTTGACATGGCCCAATGATTGGCTACCACGTGGCAGTGGGAAAATGCCCAATGAGGGCTCGAGAACAAAATTCCAAAAATAAAAAAAGAATGGCGAGTCCGCCAAATCTGGTAGAATTCCGCCAAATATGTCAGCCCAATGGTCAATATAAACCATCGCTAAAGTTTGGCAGAACCACCACTTTAATATATATGTATGTTACAACAAACACCCAAAAAGGGGAGGCATGCGGGCTCGACCCCGGGACCTCCCCCACTATATACACCTTTACAATAGCTCTGCCAACCACTAGGTGAAACAATCTTCGTTGTTTACAGTGCCCAAATTTTATCTAAAAATTGCATCCGCCAGTGCACGGGGAGAGGTGCGTGATGGTATGGTCGGGCACATTTTACAAGGTAATTTTTGGAATTAATTACAGGTTGCAGGGCACGGACACCAAGATAGAGTTTCTCTTGGGCCTGGGAGTGCCGGAGTCAGATTGAGGCATGGAGACAGTCATTTTTGGGTAATTCGATGCCACGAATTCAATGGTGTTGTCAATTTTTTGATCTGAGCAAAGCATTTGCAAATTGAATCTAGAATGAGGTATACTTATGTATTTTGCCAAATTCTTTTGCTGAGTTAATAAAAAGGCCTACCCATTTGAGAGCAGGACCCGAAGATGTAGTCCACCAGGGACAAACTATGTTATCAATTTTTTGTGTTTAGATTTGATGCTTATGTCTCTTCATTATTGAGATTTTCCTTCTTTAATGGTGCACTTTAATTTATTTTGATTTAATACAATTATTTATAAGTCACTTCAATGAAAAGATCCCAGATCATGTTGGTATCAGAGCAGTCATCTTTGACGTGAATTTTTGAGTGTGAATGCTTACTAGGGCCAAGCATAAGCAGGTTGAAAGAACTCTTAATACTTTCAATCTCGAAGTTGGTCGTGCATCCCGAAGGAAGAAAATGGTAGAAGAGGACAAGCGTGATGAACAAGAGAAAAAATTCCATATGGTCTTTTATCGCATGTTAGAAATGGTCGAATGAATGTATGGAGACTACGATAACAGGATGAAGAATAAATGGAAGAAACATGAAGCAAAAGTTGATGATGATTCTTCGGTAAATCAAGGGGCTAGAGGAGACCCTCTCGAGCCTCCATCTTCACCATCAAGTTCTAGTTCTTCTTCCTCTGAGCACTCTCATCATTCTCATCATTCTAGCCATAAAGCCTCTTTTAAGAAACCATTATTAAAGCTTGATGTAAAATTTTCTTTACCAATGTTTAATGGAGATGTTAATCCTAAAAAGATAGATAATTGGATCTGATAGGTTGAAGTGTATTGTTGTATTCCATAGATTGATGAAGAGGAACTTAAGTGCAACTGTCTTCTCTTCGGTTGGAAGGCACCACTCTCGTATGGTGGGAGAGCAAACTTTAGGACATAATTAAGTGTGGTAATCTTCTTTCCTCATGGTTGAAACTTAAATCAACAATAAGGAAGCAATTTTATCCATTGGGTTATTTACATAAACCAATGATGGAATGACAAACTTTAAGACAAAGTAAAGGTCAAACTGTACAAAGTTTCACAGAAGAATTTAGGAAGAAAGCTCTTGCATTAAACTTTCCTTTGGATTCTTATGAAACTTTAATGAAGTATATTGGCACACTTCACAGTTATATTCATCATAATTTTCTATTGTTTAACCCCACCATTCTTGACGAAGTTTGTGTGCAAGCCACTCACCTTGAGAACAAGGGAAAGCATGTTCAAGAAGATCCCGCAAAGAAACCTTCCAATCTCCCACATAAGCCATTTAAGAAGTTTAAAAGGAAGGACAAGAAGACTGCCACAGTAAAGAGAGAAGAAGGAAATCAATCTTGCACCCATTGCAAGAAAAGTGGTCACGACGATGAACATTATTGGAAACTGCATCCAGAAAAGAGACCGAAATAGTTCAGTGGAAAGGGGAAGACAAAAACCATTTCTATAGTGCAACAAAATCTTGGTTTTGATTCAGGAGATGAAGGAAAGATCACATTGGTTAGAGTACAAGGTAAAGATTCCCTTCATGCTAGTTCAAATTCCAATAATGAATCTCATGATGATGAACAAAAGAGGAATGAATTATTTCACATAAGAGTTGTATCTAAAAACACTAAGATAGATACATTGTTTGATTTGGGTTCCCAAGTAAACTTGATATCTGAAACACTTGTCAAAAAGATGNGCCCAATGGTCAATATAAACCATCGCTAAAGTTTGGCAGAACCACCACTTTAATATATATGTATGTTACAACAAACACCCAAAAAGGGGAGGCATGCGGGCTCGACCCCGGGACCGCCCCCACTATATACGCCTTTACAATAGCTCTGCCAACCACTAGGTGAAACAGTCTTCGTTGTTTACAATGCCCAAATTTTTATCTAAAAATTGCATCCGCCAGTGCACGGGGAGAGGTGTGTGATAGTATGGTCGGGCACATTTTACGAGGTAATTTTTGGAATTAATTACAGGTTGTAGGGCACGGACACCAAGATAGAGTTTCTCTTGGGCCTGGGAGTGTCGGAGTCAGATTGAGGCATGGAGACAGTCATTTTTGGGTAATTCGATGCCACGAATTCAATGGTGTTGTCAATTTTTTGATCTGAGCAAAGCTTTTGCAACTTGAATCTAGAATGAGGTATACTTATGTATTTTGCCAAATTCTTTTGCTGAGTTAATAAAAAGGCCTACCCATTTGAGAGCAGGACCCGAAGACGTAGTCCACCAGGGACGAACTATGTTATCAATTTTTTGTGTTTAGATTTGATGCTTATGTCTCTTCATTATTGAGCTTTTCCTTCTTTAATGGTGCACTTTAATTTATTCTGATTTAATACAATTATTTATAAGTCACTTCAATGAAAAGATCCCAGATCATGTTGGTATCAGAGCAGTCATCTTTGACGTGAATTTTTGAGTGTGAATGCTTACTAGGGCCAATCATAAGCAGGGTGAAAGAACTCTTAATACTTTCAATCTCGAAGTTGGTCGTGCATCCTGAAGGAAGAAAATGGTAGAAGAGGACAAGCATGATGAATAGGAGAAAAAATTCCATATGGTCTTTTATCGCATGTTAGAAATGGTCGAATGAATGTATGGAGACTACGATAACAGGATGAAGAATAAATGGAAGAAACATGAAGCAAAATTTGATGATGATGCTTCGGTAAATCAAGGGGCTAGAGGAGACCCTCTCGAGCCTCCATCTTCACCATCAAGTTCTAGTTCTTCTTCCTCTGAGAATTCTCATCATTCTCATCATTCTAGCCATAAAGCCTCTTTTAAGAAACCATTATTAAAGATTGATGTAAAATTTGCTTTACCAATGTTTAATGGAGATGTTAATCCTGAAAAGATAGATAATTGGATCTGATAGGTTGAAGTGTATTGTTGTATTCCACAAATTGATGAAGAGGAACTTAAGTGAAACTGGCTTCTCTTCGGTTGGAAGGCACCACTCTCGTATGGTGGGAGAGCAAACTTCAGGACATAATTAAGTGTGGTAATCTTCTTTCCTCATGGTTGAAACTTAAATCAACAATAAGGAAGAAATTTTATCCATTGGGTTATTTACATAAAGCAATGATGGAATGACAAACTTTAAGACAAAGTAAAGGTCAAACTGTACAAAGTTTCACAGAAGAATTTAGGAAGAAAGCTCTTGCATTAAACTTTCCTTTGGATTCTTATGAAACTTTAATGAAGTATATTGGCACACTTCACAGTTATATTCATCATAATTTTCTATTGTTTAACCCCACCATTCTTGACGAAGTTTGTGTGCAAGCCACTCACCTTGAGAACAAGGGAAAGCATGTTCAAGAAGATCCCGCAAAGAAACCTTCCAATCTCCCACATAATCCATTTAAGAAGTTTAAAAGGAAGGACAAGAAGACTGCCACATTAAAGAGAGAAGAAGGAAATCAATCTTACACTCATTGCAATAAAAGTGGTCACGATGATGAACATTATTGGAAACTACATCCAGAAAAGAGACCGAAACAGTTCAGTGGAAAGGGGAAGACAAAAACCGTTTCTATAGTGCAACAAGATCTTGGTTTTGATTCAGGAGATGAAGGAAAGATCACATTGGTTAGAGTACAAGGTAAATATTCCCTTCATGCTAGTTCAAATTCCAATAATGAATCTCATGATGATGAACGAAAGAGGAATGAATTATTTCACATAAGAGTTGTATCTAAAAACACTAAGATAGATACATTGTTTGATTTGGGTTTCCAAGTAAACTTGATATCTGAAACACTTGTCAAAAAGATGGGTCTTGAAATGAAACCACATCGAAAGACTTATCCTCTTGGTTGGTTATGTGATAAAGAAAAACTTAATGTCACCAAACAATGTAGGGTCATATTTTCTATTGCTTCAAAGTTGATTGATGAAGTAGATTTGGATGTTGTATCACTTGATGTATGTGGCATAGTGTTGGGGAGTCCTTATCTTTATGATAGAAAAACAATCTTCTTTCATTATGAGAACAAATACCACCTTACTAAGGGGGGAGTGGAATATATTGTTAGAGATCACAACATGAGGGTAAACACAACACTTGTTAGTGCAGGTCAAATGAAGAGACTCATAAACACTAATAAGAGATATGCACTCACGGTCATAAGGGAGAAAGATGTCGAAACATCTAACATTTTCCAAGGATGTGATCCTTCTCATAAGAAATAATTAATTGATATTGTTTCTAAGTATGATAATATTTTCTAGGAACCAGATGGATTACCTCCTAAAAGTGAAATCCAACATGAAATACATCTTCAACAAGATTCTCATCTTCCTAATGTGGGCATGTATAGGATGTCAGTTGTAGAGATGACAAAGATCAAGAAGCAGGTATAACGCTTATTGGATCAAGGGGTCATCGGTCCTAGATCATCTCCTTGTGGTTCTCCGATTGTGATGGTGCCAAAGAATTATGGCACATGGAGAATGTGTGTCGATTACCAAGCCTTAAATAAAATCACGGTGAAAAATCAATACCCTCTTCCTAGTATATATGATTTATTTGATCAATTAAAGAATGTTGTTTANTTAAGAAACCATTATTAAAGCTTGATGTAAAATTTTCTTTACCTATGTTTAATGGAGATGTTAATCCTGAAAAGATAGATAATTGGATCTGATAGGTTGAAGTGTATTGTTGTGTTCCACAGATTGATGAAGAGGAACTTAAAGTGCAACTGGCTTCTCTTCAGTTGGAAGGCACCACTCTCGTATGGTGGGAGAGCAAACTTCAGGACATAATTAAGTGTGGTAATCTTCTTTCCTCATGGTCGAAATTTAAATCAACGATAAGGAAGCAATTTTATCCATTGGGTTATTTACATAAAGCAATGATGAAATGACAAACTTTAAGACAAAGTAAAGGTCAAACTGTACAAAGTTTCACAGAAGAATTTAGGAAGAAATCTCTTGCATTAAACATTCCTTTGGATTCTTATGAAATTTTAATGAAGTATATTGGCACACTTCACAGTTATATTCATCATAATTTGCTATTGTTTAACCCCACCAGTCTTGACGAAGTTTGTGTGCAAGCCACTCACCTTGAGAACAAGGGAAAGCATGTTCAAGAAGATCCCGCAAAGAAACCTTCCAATCTCCCACATAAGCCATTTAAGAAGTTTAAAAGGAAGGACAAGAAGACTGCCACAGTAAAGAGAGAAGAAGGAAATCAATCTTGCACTCATTGCAAGAAAAGTGGTCACGATGATGAACACTATTGGAAACTACATCCAGAAAAGAGACCAAAACAGTTCAATGGAAAGGGGAAGACAAAAATTGTTTCTATAGTGCAACAAGATCTTGGTTCTGATTCAGGAGATGAAGGAAAGATCACATTGGTTGGAGTACAAGGTAAATATTCCCTTCATGCTAGCTCAAATTCCAATAATGAATCTCGTGATGATGAACGAAAGAGGAATGAATTATTTCACATAAGAGTTGTATCTAAAAACACTAAGATAGATACATTGTTTGATTTGGGTTCCCAAGTAAACTTGATATCTGAAACACTTGTCAAAAAGATGGGTCTTGAAATGAAACCACATCGAAAGACTTATCCTCTTGGTTGGTTATGTGATAAAGAAAAACTTAATGTCACCAAACAATGTAGGGTCATATTTTCTATTGCTTCAAAGTTGATTGATGAAGTAGATTTGGATGTTGTATCACTTGATGTATGTGGCATAGTGTTGGGGAGTCCTTATCTTTATGATAGAAAAACAATCTTCTTTCATTATGAGAACAAATACCACCTTACTAAGGGGGGAGTGGAATATATTGTTAGAGCTCACAACATGAGGGTAAACACAACACTTGTTAGTGCAGGTCAAATGAAGAGACTCATAAACACTAATAAGAGATATGCACTCATGCTGATAAGGGAGAAAGATGTCGAAACATATAACATTTTCCAGGGATGTGATCCTTCTCATAAGAAATAATTAATTGATATTGTTTCTAAGTATGATGATATTTTCTAGGAACCAGATGGATTACCTCCTAAAAGTGAAATCCAACATGAAATACATCTTCAACAAGATTCTCATCTTCCTAATGTGGGCATGTATAGGATGTCAATTGTAGCGATGACAAAGATCAAGAAGCAGGTATAAGGCTTATTAGATCAAGGGGTCATCGGGCCTAGATCATCTCCTTGTGGTTCTCCGATTGTGATGGTGCCAAAGAAATATGGCACATGGAGAATGTGTGTCAATTACCAAGACTTAAATAAAATCATGGTGAAAAATCAATACCCTCTTCCTCGTATATATGATTTATTTGATCAATTAAAGAATGTTGTTTATTTGACTAAGTTGAATTTGCGCAGTGGATACCATTAGATCAGGGTTGCAGAACATGATGCATGGAAGACTACCTTTAAAACCAAACATGGATTGTTTGAGTGGTTAGTTATGTCGTTTGGGATTTGTAATGCTCCGACAACCTTCATGTGTGTGATGAATGATGTATTCAGGCCTTTTTTAGATGATTTTTTGATTGTATATTTAGACGACATTCTTATATTTAGCGGGACTTGGGATGAACATATGAGGCATGTAAAGCAATTATTGGATACTTTGCAAAGGGAAAAGTTGTATGTAGAATTGTCCAAATGTGAATTTGGTAAGACTGCACTTGTGTACTTAGGTCATATTGTAGGAGGAGGACAATTAAAAATTGATCCTTCCAAGATTGATGTAATTGTAAATTGATCTGAGCCCAAAAGTGTAACCAAGATATAGAGTTTCTTAAATGCAGTCCAGTATTGGAGGAGGTTCATTTCAAACTTCTTCTTTATAGTAGATCCTTTGCATGCCCTAACCAGTGTGAAGAACACTTTTCAGTGGGAAGGAAAGCAACAAAAAACTTTCAACACTTTAAAGGAAAAGATCAGTACCGCACTAGTATTAGCACTACCAAATCTTCAACGGCCCTTTGAGATTGAGACAAATGTCAGCGGATATTCCATGGGTGCAGTATTGATGCAATATCATAAGCCTATCTGTTACCACTCTGAAACTTTTAACCAAGATGTTGTTAATTATCCTACATATGATAAAGAGTTGTATGCATTAGTTCAAAGCGTAAAGAAATGGAAGCACTACTTGTTAGGGAAGGAGACAATCATACATAAAGATCACCAACCCTTATAGTATCTCCAAGCACAAACCAAACTACAACAATCTCAACATTACAAGTGGATGGGTTTCCTACAACAATTTCATTTAGTAATCAAGTACAAAAAGGGTACAAGTAACAAGGTAGATGATATGCTTTCTAGACCTTTAGGGATGATTTTAGGGGAAAAATTTCGCTCATGGGCTAATTTTCAATGGTTTTTTCCAAAAAACGATTCGATATTCTAAAAATGATTCGCCCAAATTCTATAGGATAAAATTGTTTTACCTTTAAAATCGCCAAAAATGTATACAAACTATATAAAATCCTTAGAAATTTGAATATTTTTATAAAAATATCGCCAAACATTTTATTGCTGGCATATGAAGGATTAGTAATATTCGCCAAGGTTTCTACATTTTAAAATAAATTTCCATCCTTAAATCATCCCTGCAGACCTCCTATTGTTTCTTCTATTATTTTGAAGAATACTTCTTTATCTCATGATAGCTATGTGGAACAATATGCCATTGATGAATATTTTAAAGAAGTATATGAGAAGCTAACCCATAGTGCACAGGTAGAGAACTATTGTTTGTAGGGAAAACTACTCTACCATCTTGGAAAGCTATGTATTCCTACAAGTGAATGAGTCCATCTAATATGAGAAGCTCACACTTCTCTTGTGTCTGGGCATTTTGGGGTAGGAAAAACTATGGCTCATTTGCATAGGTTTTTTTATTAGCCTCAAATGAAATAAATTATAACTAAATATGTAAAGGGGTGTGTGATATGTTCTACTTGTAAACCCACTAATAGAAAACTAGGGCTATACTCACCACTACCTGTTCCATCCCATCCATGGGAAAGTATCTCCATGGATTTTGTAGGGGGTTTACCAATGTCGAAAGGGGGTCATGACTTTTTGTATGTTGTAGTGGATAGGTTCAGCAAGATGTGTATCTTAATGCCATGTAAAAAGAAAATCATTGCTGAGCAGACTGCTAAACTCTTCTTTCAGTATGTTTGGGTTCACTTTGGATTACCCACATCTATTATCTCAGATCGAGATACTCGATTCCTTGGGGATTTTTGGACAAGATTGTGGATAATGATGGACACCAAGTTGAAGAGGAGCACTACTTTCCATCCATATACCGACGGAAAGACAGATATTGTAAGCCAAACAATGGTAATTTTTCTTCGAGGCTACTACAGCAAGCATCCCAAGTTATGGGATGAACAAATACCCTATGTACAACATGCTTACAATCGAGCCCTACATTCCTCCACTCAGTGTTCTCCTTTTGAGACATGTTTTGGGTACCTACCTAAGGTTCCTTTGGACTTGATGTATGGGAGAGATGTTGATTCAAATGAAGACAGAGCCCGCAGGTTCATCCAGAGGATCCAACAAGTACACCAAGCATTTAGGGAACAGTTGGAGAAAATTCAAGCACAGTATAAATCCCAGCATGACAAACATAGGGTTGATCATCAATTCCAAGTTGGAGACCAGGTATGGCTTCACGTCAGCAAGGAAATATTGAAGTGTGAAGGCAAGAAACTCAATCCCATTCATTATGGACACTTCACTATTTTGGAGAAAAGTGGTGCCAATGGTTTTCATCTAGATCTTCCACCTTATATGCAAATCTACTCAGTTGTAAATGTAGAGAAATTGAAAATTTTTGAGCCTCCCATGATCATGGATCGGGATGAGGAAGTTTCAATACCTTCATTTGATGAGTTTTCTCCTGAGTACTTGGATGAGTTAAAGGAATATATCATCCTGGACAGAAGGAAGAGGACTCCACGCAGGGGTGATGTTGATTATCTTCGAGTAGTCTTAAAGGGAACGCATCCAAGCAAATCAAAGTGGATTGAGAAGGACAAGGTGGGGGAACTCTTCCCTCACTTATCTGTTGATTGATGAAAGCTTTTGGTGGTCCAAAAATCTCCCACTGGGAAGGCGTGATCCAAAAAGGATACAGAGAGGACTAAGGACAACTCAGAACTCGCAGAAACAACTTAGGAATCTTAGAATAGCCTCAACAGATAGAGAAAGGGAAAAAATTCAAAGTCATTAAAACTTAGTGAAAATGGCATCATTGCGAAGAGCAGGTCACAAGATTTCCAACAGCGCAAGAGGCTTGTCAAATGGAGTTATGGATCGAAATATATTAATGGTCAAAGTTTGGTTAACCTAGCCCAGTCAGCAGGGGATGAGTCAACATCAGTACTGTTGATGTCAGCATCATAACAGATGATGTCAACATTCGTTCAACATACATGGCACATGCAGGAGGTGACATGTTCATGATGACGTCAACATGGTGACATGGCAGCACCAGAGGCTGCCATGTGTCACTCATTTTTTACATTTTCAGGTCATTTCGTGGACCAATAAAAATGTGCCACGTGGGAGTCTGTACAACCACATGGAAGAATGTACGGTGACATAGAAGTTGATGTGGAATGATGATGTGGAAGCTGAGGTGGAATATTGTACATTGATGTGGTAGGTGAGTGTACAGTTGGTTGTCGTGGCCCAATGGTTGGCTGCCACATGGCCTAGTCATGGGTTGTCATGTGGCAGTAGGAAAATGCCCAATGAGGGTCCGAGAACGAAATTCCAAAAATAAAAAATGAATGGTGGGCCTGCCAAATCTGGCGGAACCTCGCCAAATCTAGCGACCCAATGGTCAATCTAAACCATCGCTAAAGATTGGTGGAACCACCAGTTTAATATATATGTATGTTACAACAAACACCCAAAAAGGGGAGGCCCGTGGGCTTGACCCCGGGACCTCCCCCACTATATACGCCTTTACAATAGCTCCGCCAACCACTAGGCCAAACAGCCTCCGTTGTTTACAACACCCAAATTTTTATTTAAAAATTGGATCCACCAGTGCACGAGGAGAGGCGCGTGATGGTACGGCTGGACATGTTTTACGAGGCAATTTTTGGCATTAATTGTAGGTTGCATGGCACCTAAACCAAGAGAGAGTTTCACTTGGACGTGGGAGTGCCAAAGTCATATTGAGGCATGGAGACAATCATTTTTGGGTAATTCGATGTCAGGAATTCAATAGTATTGTCTGTTTTCTGACCTGAGCAAAGCTTCTGCAGCTTAAATCCAGAATGAGGTATACTTATGTATTTTTCCAAATTCTTTTGCCGAGTTAATAAAAAGGCCTACCCATTTGATAGCAGGACCCGGAGACGTATTCCACTAGGGACGAACTTCGTTATCAAGTTTTTGTGTTCAGATTTGATGCTTATGTCTCTTCATTATTGAGTTTTTCCTTCTTTAATGGTGCACTTTAATTTATGCTCATTTAATACAATTATTTATAAGTCACTTAAATGAAAATATCCTGGATCAGAAGGCTGAGGAAAGACAAATCCTAATGAGGTCTAGGGTTTTAGGGTCTACCATGTTGGATATCAAGGTTAGGGCTTCCGAGACTGGAATTTTTGGTGAAAAGAGAAACTATGTTGAAGCTAACCATAAGGTCTTGTTCATCAAGATGAAGATTCCGAGTTTTTTGAATGAAGTCAGTGGAATATTTGATATAGGATGGAGATGGCTGGAGTGTCCACTCGAAATGTTGGACATTTAGAAACCTCTTACACAGTTTATATCCAAAAACATTCTCCAACACTACTAATTTTAATTTTTCATCCATTTAAAATAAAACCATTTTATCAATTACTTAAAATAAAATCATTCAATATAAATGTAAAAATTTAATAATCATAAAATAGGTAAAATTATATTTAATAATTACATAAAAAAAGTTTAATTAAAATAATAATAATAATGCGGAAGGCATATCTTAGGGATAGGTTTTCATGAAAACCTGTCAATTGGTTGATAGGTTTTCAAAAACCACCATTTATGTCCACCTGTCTTATTTCTCCTTATCTTGTCAACTGATCAATAGGATTTCAAAAACCACCATTTATGTCCACCTGTCCTATTTCTCTTTATCTCTTGGTGACAGGTTTTCAAAAACCACCATTTATGTAAACGTGTCCTATTTCTCCTTATCTCTTTGTTAT
>JZKD02S0459585.1:0-17418 GCA_000966675.3 Picea glauca | reverse complement strand
CTCAAGATCCCCCCAAAATGGGCAAAATCCTCCAAAATCAGGCTGAAAATCTCAAAAAAATATGAAATATGGTTAAAAAAACCCATATTTGGAAAAAAATGTTGGGCACAGCCCCCTTTACATGGGCTCTTGGCCATATGATGAACACCATATGTCCTCGGGCTAGGCGCGCCCTGGTCTTTATCCCTTGGTCTTCAGTGTGTTGGTCATATGGGCCATGTGTCCTGGCCTAACCCTCCACATATCCCCGTGATCCACTGTTCCAGCTCTTGGTTAGGGCCCTGGTCGTGTGGTGGGTTCCATGTGCTATGTGTTGGCCTCCCACCGACCGGGGCTTGGCCCTAACCCCACACCACTACATTTAAAAACCTAAACTCACCACATGGCATACCAATTCACACGTAGCTCGAGCGGTCAATGTATGTTGTGTAGTCTATTTGCGTGAGTAGAGGTTGGCGGTTCGAAACTCATGGAGTTCCAAAATAATTTTTTGAATTAGCCAATATTGGAAAAATTTTGAGTTCCATGTGGCACCCTTTGATTGGGTCATGTGTCATCCTGTGATTCGTACATACAGTACAGTCAACACCCAGTCAGCATGCACGGTCAGCTGCCATGACACTGTCGTACAACCACATCAACGTTCGTACAGCCCAATCAGTTGCTATGTCAGCATCCATATTTCCCAGTCACCCTACCACTTCAACATCTGTATAGCCACCTATCGTACGTACTGCCACATGTCATCCGTACAGTGCCACGTGTCAATTCCATACTGGTCCAACTCAGCCCGAAAACACCAAAATCGAGTGACATGTGTCACCTCCTCATATTTCCATGTGTCCTTCTGACATCAACATGACATAATGATGACATCACCTATCATACTGTTGACGTCAACAATACGAAATATTGACTTTGACTAGTTTGACTTTTTCTCTGTTTGGGAAATCGATTAGAACGAAATAACTTTCACATACGGTGTCCATTTGCGAAAAAAATTGTGTGGTCAGAATCAACTCGAGGAGCCTGACGCAATGGCGTTGGTTTCATCTGATTCTGATAATTTTTTATTTTTAGGCCTTCCTGGATCCATTTTGGATAAAATTTAGTGATGTGATGAGCTCCATGGGAAGTAAATGATTTTTTGAACAATTGATCCAAGGGTCCTTCCCTATAAGCAATTTAGAGAATTTCCAACCTTCCAAATTAGCCAATATCCAACAATGTGAAAGGAATTTATGATGGCTTTCCATATTATAGTTCCACTCTTAGTGGATTTGTTTGGGGAAAGAATCCATTCCAAAATATACTGTTGGGGGGAATAGTTTTCCTTTATTATTCTGTGCCACATGACATTCCCATCTACCAGGCTCCAAGAGTTTTTAGCGGCCAAGTATTTTGCAAAGGAGAATATGTCCCTTAGTCCCCATCCTCCATTACCTTTTGGATTTGAAATGAGCTTCTTTGAATCCAACACTAGGGTCCAAGAGTTTTCTTTGCCTGCCCAAAGAAAGTGAAAGGATTTTTGAGTTATTTTATGTAAAACTCCTTTTGGAACACATGCTAGAGAGGTCCAAAAGAACGGTATTGATTCTATAAATGATATGAGGAGCACCAATCTTTCAGCTCTTGAAATCCATCTATCACACCAGGAGATAAACATCTTTTCAATTTTGGCCAACAACCATGCCCAATCAACTTTTATGTACCCGGAATCCTTGAGAGTGAATCCTAGGTACTTGAGGCCCTCTGTTGATCCTTTTATTTGTACTCGAAGGAGGGAAGAGATCTTTATTCTTGATCATTTAATTCCAAGAACAATAATGAGGATTTTTCTTGGTTTATCTGCATTCCAGTAGAGAGGCAAAAAGTATTGAGGATGTATTTTAAGTTGTCCAAATAAAAATCCCTTCCTTTGTAGAAGATGAGTATTTCATCTATGAATAGTAGATGAGTGAGAGAACAACTTCGAGAGATTTGTATGCATTTGAATTTGTTGTGTGACTGCATCTTAGATAAGATGACTTAGTGATTCAACTACTAGGAGAAAGAGAAAAGGGGAAAGAGGACATCCGTTCATGATGCCTCTTTCTTTTTTGAAGAAAGGAGAAGCTGAGCCATTTATGAAGAGAGCAAAGGAAGTGGTAGAGATGTAGCTAAGAACTAATAGAACAAAGGAGTGAGATAATCCCAAATGAATAATGAGTAACATGATGTATAGCCAACTGACATGATCAAAATCTTTGATTAGGTCAACTTTGTAGGTGATAACCTTTTTCCTTCCAGAATGTATTGAGTGTAAGCCCTCTTGCAATATCACTATGGCTTGATGGATTTGTCTTCCTCTTAAAAACCCAAATTGTTCCCTGTAAATATTATCAACAAGGATCTCTTTTAGGTGGTTAACTATGATTTTTGAGATAATTTTGTAGATGTTGTTTCAGAGGGAGATGGAGCGGAACTGGTCAAAGGATTGTGGATTGTCAGACTTCAGGATGAGGGAAATGAAAGTGGAGTTGAAATGGGATAAGACTTGGCCATTAGTGCAAGAATATTATATGGTTTTGAGAATATCATGACCAAGGATATAAAAAATTCCAGTATAAGATTCTACTGGAAACCCATCCAGCCCCGAAATTTTGTCCTTTTGGAAGTTGTGTAAAGTTTTTTGGAGCTCTTCTTCTGTGAATTATGCCACTAGAGATTCATTTTTATCTTGATATAAAATTTTGGGGAAGAGTCTTGCAACCTTTAAAATGGCTTCAATTGTCGATCTCCACTCTGCCTTAAATAGATTTTGGAAATGGGATGTGCCTCTAGTTGCAATGTCTTCAAAGCTAGTGGACATTGATCCATCATCCCTTTCTATGTCCCAAAATGTGTTTTTTATTTTTCTACCATTTTACACATGGTGGAACAACTTTGTGTTGTCATCCCCAGATTGAAGCGAAAGAGCTCTTCTCTTTAGGCACCATTATTTTTCTCTGGAACTAAAAATGTCATTCTTTTTCTTTTCTAGTGAGAGAATTTTTTATTTTTGTTCTTCAGAAAAGTTTGTGTCCATCTTTGCTTCCATCCATTCTTTTAGTTGTTACGCTATTTCCAAAAGAGCTTGGTTTTTGTTTTAATTTTTTTTCATTTCTCCAAGCAATAATTGCCTTCTTCACCCTTTGGTTTTTTTCTAGGAATTGAATAGGGGGATACTTGGGGATATTTTAATTTAGAGGAATCCAAGTGTTTCTGACCAGATCCATATAGATTGGGTCCTCTAACCATGTAGAGTTGAAATTGAAGGGGAAAGGAGATTTTATTGGGTCAACAGCGAATTCAAATAGAATATGGGAGTTATCCGAGATCCCCCCCTGAGGAGACCCATTGGTGGAAGAAAACATTACCTTGCAGAAAATATTGAGAAATTAGGAAACAATCAAGTCTTTTTGCAATACGGGTATCACTAGTTCACATGTTGCGCTAGGTGGGAGATAGCTTGGGTAGGAAAGGGTTAATCAATCTGTAGTCTTCCGGGATTTTTATGAAATATATAGAGAGATGATCTACTTGAGTTGTAGAGCCCCAGATTTCACATGAACCAAGAATAAAATTTAAGTCTCTCCCTACCTGTCTCTATATTTATTTTTGCATCTATTATATTCAGAAAATTACATAAATATTGGATTTTTCAGCAATCTTTGATTTATAAAAAAAATCATCCTAAGAACTTGTAATAAATATTTGTGGATTAGGAAACAATTTTTTATGGCTATAAATGTAGGGTGATATTCCCGTATATCTTGATTTAGCCAAGCAAGATCTGAAAATGCTTGAGTAAGATCATTTCATATGTTTTCCTCAACATTTATTTGGCGAGCATATTGGGGAGATCTTCAATATCTCTCTGGTTGATTTTTATGCTTGATTAACATCGAATACATCTATTTTTTTATATTGATTCTTTGATTGTTTTATTTCTTAATGACTATACATGTTGCAAGGCAACCTAATATTGAGCTCGATCTTCAAGATCAGACCAACATTTCTTTAAATTTGCTTAACACCATTTTAGACACTGCTAATACTCGGACTGAGCTTAATCGTTCATGGAAAGCAATTGAACAAGACATAAGTTCCCAGGAACATTGGGAAGCTAGACGTAGACAACCTATGAATCAACCATAACTTTATTTTCCTTCATCTTTGACCTTCTTTTCATGTCCTTAGACCCTCGTGTTTCTAGGAGAAGAAGAGGCTTATCACTTGAAATTAATCCTATTACTGAAATAGGAAGAAGGAACGTTGTGTTATCAGCCCAACAAAGTGCTCTAAGGAAAACCTTGTCTGATTCATCTAGCTCGTATTTCTCTCCCTTACCTATCATCCATAAAATGGCATCTAGTGGTGGCACTGGAAGTGTTTCCTCGTCTCAGTATTTAGCTTCGTTAGTGATTGGTAGCTTATATAGTCACCAAGTCCCTGTCCAATCTACCACTAATCCCACCAAAGTCATTAAAAAGTATGGGATTTTTCAATTTGAAGAAGATGTTACAACCACACCGTGGCATGTTTCCTCTCCTCTTAACCTAGTACCTGCTACTCGTCCACTTCCTAAATTCAAAGAGCATCTTCCTAGGTTTCTAGGGAATAACATTGTCACTACAAATGAACACTTGGTGGCATTTTCTAATGCATGTCACAACATAGGAGCCAATGACAATGATACTTGCATGTGCCTATTTGTCAATTCCCTAGAAGGGAAGGCTGTGGCCGATTTCTTTGACCTTCCTCCTAATATTATGTCTACTTGGGAAGAGTTAGTATATTGGTTCAAATCCACCCATGGGAAATCTAAAAGCCCAACTAAGAAGTTATGGGAGTACAATAAAATCTCTTATAAGGATGGTGAAACCATAAAGTCCTTCAACTTGCGTTTCACCAAGTTATATAATCAAATCCTTGAACTCATTTAACCTCAGAACCAAGCCACTTTCATGCATTATTATAATGCATTACCTTCCCCCTATAGTCATAGCATTGAGGAAAAATCCATTGATAACCTCGGTTTCCTTCTGCATACTTGCTTCGAGTTTGAAGAATAGCTTGAAAGAACATGTCTTCCTTAGGGAGAAATAGTTAAACAGACAAACACGTCTACCCTCTTACAACTTGTACAAGACATGAATAATCGTATGATAGTGTATGAGCAAAAGGGAAATGTCTCCCCCCCCCTAGAGCTTCATCATCTTCTACACCCCCCTTTAGAAACCCAAATGAAAATAATTTTTAACCTAAATTTATCATGCCTCATAGCTGGTGTAACTTTTGCGATGAACACCACGAGAAAACCACATGTGAAGTAAAGAAGAGTGCTAGACATAAGATCTTTGGTAAAAGACCGAAAACTACCATCATTGTCCTAGATTTTGCAGAGCCAAAAAATGTCATGATCATCAATACTAGGAACAAATCCTACGCTCCCAAAGGAAAATATGATCCTCCCCACAACTCTTCTAACCCGAGCTCATCCTCACCAGTTTCTACTGTTTAGGTTCCTAAGGTTCCAGATAGTCAAGGAACTACCTCCCCTCTCCCATCTTCCAAATACAATATTCTAAATCAGTTGGCCAACATCAAAGCAAATGCAACCCTTCTGGACATGGTTGTCGTCTTTGAACAACAGAGGCATCTCAATAATTCATGGAAGGAAAATATTTCGTTGTAGCCAACATATCTGAAGAGGTAAATGAAGAGGATTCATCTATAAATAAAGTAGGTGTACATAAATTTATATACCCTATAAAAAACCCCCCTTTTTATATTTCTATAAAGATTGTGGATAATATCACCCATTGTTGCCTCATTGACTGTGGTTCGGGCCCAAGTGTAATGTCGAAGATTATTATGGAAGAGCTAGGCTTGTCTTATACAAATGAAAATGCCAGAATCATGCTCTCTTATAATAGTCTACAACAAACGACCATAGGTGAAATCAAAGGCGTAACCTTGGTTTTGTGCGCACACCCTGAAATAAGGACAACCCTTAATATTCAGGTAATTGATATGCCAGTAAGAAATTACTCAATCATCTTAGAAAGATATTGGAAATCTTTGATAGGTGGATACCTCTCACTCGATGGGACACACTTATCTATTCCTCGGAATGGTAAAAACATCATAGTCCTTAGAGAGGGAAGGATTTCACGTTACATAGAAAGTGTTCCACAACCTAATGTGAATTATATAGAAGAGGACCTAGGGGTGTATTCCATCTTTTCCAAGGAGGATAACATTCCCTTGGAAAAAATTGACTTAGACGACGGTATGTGGCACATGCACTTTGATGATTCATGCTCTAATGAACGAAACAAAGCTAGTATTATCTTGTACTCTCTTGTGGGGAAAATTCATAACTTTTCTTATAAGTTGGAGTTTGCTTGCACAAACATGTCACTGAATTCGAAGCTTTATAATTAGGCATTGAAAACGCCTACAACCTGGGTTGTGGTCCCCTTAAAGTTTTTGGGGATTCCAAGCTTGTTGTGAACCTTGTATGTAATATATACTCTCCTATCAACAAGTTGATGAAAATATACACCCAAACTATTTGGGAACTTATCTCGAACCTACTATCTTTCAACATTACTCATGTTAAGAGGGAATTGAACTCAATGGTTGATCGGTTAGTTGTTTTTGCAGCCTCTCCTAATCGAAAACTCTTTCCACACAGGCCTAATTGTTCTTTTCAATCTCTATATTGTCCACATATCCCTAACAATATAGAATCATAGAAGGTCTTCCCTAGTGATGAGAGCATCTGTGCTTTCATTCAAAATGAACCCTATAAGCCCAAGGAAATTATATCCATGGAAGATAACAATATTCCTAAGGTCTTGTCTCCTCTACAAAGTTCATTTTCATCGAGTGATGTAGGCAATAAAGAGAAACATAAAGAAGAGGAGTCGAAAAGGAAGGTGAGTTAAACCATCTCCTTGAACATTGGGACACTCGAGTCTCCAAATAATGTTAAAATAGGTGCCCAATGTTCTGATGAAGAGAAAATGAAGTTTGCCAAGTTGCTTGGTGAATTTCAAGATGTTTTTTCTTGGTCTTATGAGGATCTTCTTGGTTTTGATCCATCTCTTATACAACATGCCATTCCCATCAAGGAAGGAATAGAACCAGTTAGGAAAAAACAAAGACCTGTCAACCCTGCACTGGAAGCAACTATTTGAAAGCAGTTGGAAAAACTCTTGAAAGATGGAATCATCTTTCCGGTCAAGTATTTTGAATGAGTTTCCAATTTGGTTCTCGTTCAAAAAGAAACTGGTCAGATCGGATTATGCGTTGATTTTCGTGCATTAAATCGGGCTAGCATAAAAGATCACTTTCCTCTCCCTAATATTGAAATTATTTTGTAGCAAGTTGCAGGGTCACAGATGATGTCCTTACTTGACGTTTTTTCTGGTTACAATCAAATCAAGGTAAAAATGACATATAAATATAAATCTGTAAATGTTTTGAACCTACACAAAATAGATCTAGCTAAACAATGATACACACATTTGCAGAGAGAATAGGAGAAAGAAGAAGAAGGAGAGAAAGAATGAAATAATTCTCATGAACCGCTATGAATAATGAATAATTTACACATGATATACTTTGTATAACTCAATGAATGTGCACTGGAGGAGAACCAATGTGCCATAGTGGTGGTCTAGAGTGATCTGGATACACACCAATAGTTACGGGAGTGAACTGCCACCTAGTCTAGTCTCTCAGGAAGTTACGGGAGTGAACTACCACCTAGTCTAGTCTCTCCGGAAGTTAAGGGAGTGAACTGCCACCTAGTTGAGTTAACTAACTAAACAGAGAGTAGTGAGGAGTTAACTTAGGGAATCAAGGCTAATGCGCCACTTTGGTGATGATACCAAGGCAAGGTTGAATTAACATGGTGATGATCCCAATGTTGCATGGTGACAAAACCAATATAGCATCTAAACTCAACTCGACTAGTCAAACTGAAGTGTCAACTGAAAGAGAATATTCTCCAGGTGGAATATTCTCCCCTAAATTATAGGAGACTAGATAATGACTAATTATGACTAATAAACAAGGAAAAACCTNTGATTCGTACATACAGTACAGTCAACACCCAGTCAGCATGCACGGTCAGCTGCCATGACACTGTCGTACAACCACATCAACGTTCGTACAGCCCAATCAGTTGCTATGTCAGCATCCATATTTCCCAGTCACCCTACCACTTCAACATCTGTATAGCCACCTATCGTACGTACTGCCACATGTCATCCGTACAGTGCCACGTGTCAATTCCATACTGGTCCAACTCAGCCCGAAAACACCAAAATCGAGTGACATGTGTCACCTCCTCATATTTCCATGTGTCCTTCTGACATCAACATGACATAATGATGACATCACCTATCATACTGTTGACGTCAACAATACGAAATATTGACTTTGACTAGTTTGACTTTTTCTCTGTTTGGGAAATCGATTAGAACGAAATAACTTTCACATACGGTGTCCATTTGCGAAAAAAATTGTGTGGTCAGAATCAACTCGAGGAGCCTGACGCAATGGCGTTGGTTTCATCTGATTCTGATAATTTTTTATTTTTAGGCCTTCCTGGATCCATTTTGGATAAAATTTAGTGATGTGATGAGCTCCATGGGAAGTAAATGATTTTTTGAACAATTGATCCAAGGGTCCTTCCCTATAAGCAATTTAGAGAATTTCCAACCTTCCAAATTAGCCAATATCCAACAATGTGAAAGGAATTTATGATGGCTTTCCATATTATAGTTCCACTCTTAGTGGATTTGTTTGGGGAAAGAATCCATTCCAAAATATACTGTTGGGGGGAATAGTTTTCCTTTATTATTCTGTGCCACATGACATTCCCATCTACCAGGCTCCAAGAGTTTTTAGCGGCCAAGTATTTTGCAAAGGAGAATATGTCCCTTAGTCCCCATCCTCCATTACCTTTTGGATTTGAAATGAGCTTCTTTGAATCCAACACTAGGGTCCAAGAGTTTTCTTTGCCTGCCCAAAGAAAGTGAAAGGATTTTTGAGTTATTTTATGTAAAACTCCTTTTGGAACACATGCTAGAGAGGTCCAAAAGAACGGTATTGATTCTATAAATGATATGAGGAGCACCAATCTTTCAGCTCTTGAAATCCATCTATCACACCAGGAGATAAACATCTTTTCAATTTTGGCCAACAACCATGCCCAATCAACTTTTATGTACCCGGAATCCTTGAGAGTGAATCCTAGGTACTTGAGGCCCTCTGTTGATCCTTTTATTTGTACTCGAAGGAGGGAAGAGATCTTTATTCTTGATCATTTAATTCCAAGAACAATAATGAGGATTTTTCTTGGTTTATCTGCATTCCAGTAGAGAGGCAAAAAGTATTGAGGATGTATTTTAAGTTGTCCAAATAAAAATCCCTTCCTTTGTAGAAGATGAGTATTTCATCTATGAATAGTAGATGAGTGAGAGAACAACTTCGAGAGATTTGTATGCATTTGAATTTGTTGTGTGACTGCATCTTAGATAAGATGACTTAGTGATTCAACTACTAGGAGAAAGAGAAAAGGGGAAAGAGGACATCCGTTCATGATGCCTCTTTCTTTTTTGAAGAAAGGAGAAGCTGAGCCATTTATGAAGAGAGCAAAGGAAGTGGTAGAGATGTAGCTAAGAACTAATAGAACAAAGGAGTGAGATAATCCCAAATGAATAATGAGTAACATGATGTATAGCCAACTGACATGATCAAAATCTTTGATTAGGTCAACTTTGTAGGTGATAACCTTTTTCCTTCCAGAATGTATTGAGTGTAAGCCCTCTTGCAATATCACTATGGCTTGATGGATTTGTCTTCCTCTTAAAAACCCAAATTGTTCCCTGTAAATATTATCAACAAGGATCTCTTTTAGGTGGTTAACTATGATTTTTGAGATAATTTTGTAGATGTTGTTTCAGAGGGAGATGGAGCGGAACTGGTCAAAGGATTGTGGATTGTCAGACTTCAGGATGAGGGAAATGAAAGTGGAGTTGAAATGGGATAAGACTTGGCCATTAGTGCAAGAATATTATATGGTTTTGAGAATATCATGACCAAGGATATAAAAAATTCCAGTATAAGATTCTACTGGAAACCCATCCAGCCCCGAAATTTTGTCCTTTTGGAAGTTGTGTAAAGTTTTTTGGAGCTCTTCTTCTGTGAATTATGCCACTAGAGATTCATTTTTATCTTGATATAAAATTTTGGGGAAGAGTCTTGCAACCTTTAAAATGGCTTCAATTGTCGATCTCCACTCTGCCTTAAATAGATTTTGGAAATGGGATGTGCCTCTAGTTGCAATGTCTTCAAAGCTAGTGGACATTGATCCATCATCCCTTTCTATGTCCCAAAATGTGTTTTTTATTTTTCTACCATTTTACACATGGTGGAACAACTTTGTGTTGTCATCCCCAGATTGAAGCGAAAGAGCTCTTCTCTTTAGGCACCATTATTTTTCTCTGGAACTAAAAATGTCATTCTTTTTCTTTTCTAGTGAGAGAATTTTTTATTTTTGTTCTTCAGAAAAGTTTGTGTCCATCTTTGCTTCCATCCATTCTTTTAGTTGTTACGCTATTTCCAAAAGAGCTTGGTTTTTGTTTTAATTTTTTTTCATTTCTCCAAGCAATAATTGCCTTCTTCACCCTTTGGTTTTTTTCTAGGAATTGAATAGGGGGATACTTGGGGATATTTTAATTTAGAGGAATCCAAGTGTTTCTGACCAGATCCATATAGATTGGGTCCTCTAACCATGTAGAGTTGAAATTGAAGGGGAAAGGAGATTTTATTGGGTCAACAGCGAATTCAAATAGAATATGGGAGTTATCCGAGATCCCCCCCTGAGGAGACCCATTGGTGGAAGAAAACATTACCTTGCAGAAAATATTGAGAAATTAGGAAACAATCAAGTCTTTTTGCAATACGGGTATCACTAGTTCACATGTTGCGCTAGGTGGGAGATAGCTTGGGTAGGAAAGGGTTAATCAATCTGTAGTCTTCCGGGATTTTTATGAAATATATAGAGAGATGATCTACTTGAGTTGTAGAGCCCCAGATTTCACATGAACCAAGAATAAAATTTAAGTCTCTCCCTACCTGTCTCTATATTTATTTTTGCATCTATTATATTCAGAAAATTACATAAATATTGGATTTTTCAGCAATCTTTGATTTATAAAAAAAATCATCCTAAGAACTTGTAATAAATATTTGTGGATTAGGAAACAATTTTTTATGGCTATAAATGTAGGGTGATATTCCCGTATATCTTGATTTAGCCAAGCAAGATCTGAAAATGCTTGAGTAAGATCATTTCATATGTTTTCCTCAACATTTATTTGGCGAGCATATTGGGGAGATCTTCAATATCTCTCTGGTTGATTTTTATGCTTGATTAACATCGAATACATCTATTTTTTTATATTGATTCTTTGATTGTTTTATTTCTTAATGACTATACATGTTGCAAGGCAACCTAATATTGAGCTCGATCTTCAAGATCAGACCAACATTTCTTTAAATTTGCTTAACACCATTTTAGACACTGCTAATACTCGGACTGAGCTTAATCGTTCATGGAAAGCAATTGAACAAGACATAAGTTCCCAGGAACATTGGGAAGCTAGACGTAGACAACCTATGAATCAACCATAACTTTATTTTCCTTCATCTTTGACCTTCTTTTCATGTCCTTAGACCCTCGTGTTTCTAGGAGAAGAAGAGGCTTATCACTTGAAATTAATCCTATTACTGAAATAGGAAGAAGGAACGTTGTGTTATCAGCCCAACAAAGTGCTCTAAGGAAAACCTTGTCTGATTCATCTAGCTCGTATTTCTCTCCCTTACCTATCATCCATAAAATGGCATCTAGTGGTGGCACTGGAAGTGTTTCCTCGTCTCAGTATTTAGCTTCGTTAGTGATTGGTAGCTTATATAGTCACCAAGTCCCTGTCCAATCTACCACTAATCCCACCAAAGTCATTAAAAAGTATGGGATTTTTCAATTTGAAGAAGATGTTACAACCACACCGTGGCATGTTTCCTCTCCTCTTAACCTAGTACCTGCTACTCGTCCACTTCCTAAATTCAAAGAGCATCTTCCTAGGTTTCTAGGGAATAACATTGTCACTACAAATGAACACTTGGTGGCATTTTCTAATGCATGTCACAACATAGGAGCCAATGACAATGATACTTGCATGTGCCTATTTGTCAATTCCCTAGAAGGGAAGGCTGTGGCCGATTTCTTTGACCTTCCTCCTAATATTATGTCTACTTGGGAAGAGTTAGTATATTGGTTCAAATCCACCCATGGGAAATCTAAAAGCCCAACTAAGAAGTTATGGGAGTACAATAAAATCTCTTATAAGGATGGTGAAACCATAAAGTCCTTCAACTTGCGTTTCACCAAGTTATATAATCAAATCCTTGAACTCATTTAACCTCAGAACCAAGCCACTTTCATGCATTATTATAATGCATTACCTTCCCCCTATAGTCATAGCATTGAGGAAAAATCCATTGATAACCTCGGTTTCGTTCTGCATACTTGCTTCGAGTTTGAAGAATAGCTTGAAAGAACATGTCTTCCTTAGGGAGAAATAGTTAAACAGACAAACATGTCTACCCTCTTACAGCTTGTACAAGACATGAATAATCATATGATAGTGTATGAGAAAAAGGGAAATGTCTCCCCCCCCTAGAGCTTCATCATCTTCTACACCCCCTTTAGAAACCCAAATGAAAATAATTTTTAACCTAAATTTATCATGCCTCATAGCTGGTGTAAATTTTGCGATGAACACCACAATAAAACCACATGTGAAGTAAAGAAGAGTGCTAGACATAAGATCTTTGGTAAAAGACCGAAAACTACCATCGTTGTCCTAGATTTTCCAGAGCCAAAAAATGTCATGATCATCAATACTAGGAACAAATCCTACGCTCCCAAAGGAAAATATGATCCTCCCCACAACTCTTCTAACCCAAGCTCATCCTCACCAGTTTCTACTGTTTAGGTTCCTAAGGTTCCAGATAGTCAAGGAACTACCTCCCCTCTCCCATCTTCCAAATACAATATTCTAAATCAGTTGGCCAACATCAAAGCAAATGCAACCCTTCTGGACATGGTTGTCGTCTTTGAACAACAGAGGCATCTCAATAATTCATGGAAGGAAAATATTTCGTTGTAGCCAACATATCTGAAGAGGTAAATGAAGAGGATTCATCTATAAATAAAGTAGGTGTACATAAATTTATATACCCTATAAAAAACCCCCCTTTTTATATTTCTATAAAGATTGTGGATAATATCACCCATTGTTGCCTCATTGACTGTGGTTCGGGCCCAAGTGTAATGTCGAAGATTATTATGGAAGAGCTAGGCTTGTCTTATACAAATGAAAATGCCAGAATCATGCTCTCTTATAATAGTCTACAACAAACGACCATAGGTGAAATCAAAGGCGTAACCTTGGTTTTGTGCGCACACCCTGAAATAAGGACAACCCTTAATATTCAGGTAATTGATATGCCAGTAAGAAATTACTCAATCATCTTAGAAAGATATTGGAAATCTTTGATAGGTGGATACCTCTCACTCGATGGGACACACTTATCTATTCCTCGGAATGGTAAAAACATCATAGTCCTTAGAGAGGGAAGGATTTCACGTTACATAGAAAGTGTTCCACAACCTAATGTGAATTATATAGAAGAGGACCTAGGGGTGTATTCCATCTTTTCCAAGGAGGATAACATTCCCTTGGAAAAAATTGACTTAGACGACGGTATGTGGCACATGCACTTTGATGATTCATGCTCTAATGAACGAAACAAAGCTAGTATTATCTTGTACTCTCTTGTGGGGAAAATTCATAACTTTTCTTATAAGTTGGAGTTTGCTTGCACAAACATGTCACTGAATTCGAAGCTTTATAATTAGGCATTGAAAACGCCTACAACCTGGGTTGTGGTCCCCTTAAAGTTTTTGGGGATTCCAAGCTTGTTGTGAACCTTGTATGTAATATATACTCTCCTATCAACAAGTTGATGAAAATATACACCCAAACTATTTGGGAACTTATCTCGAACCTACTATCTTTCAACATTACTCATGTTAAGAGGGAATTGAACTCAATGGTTGATCGGTTAGTTGTTTTTGCAGCCTCTCCTAATCGAAAACTCTTTCCACACAGGCCTAATTGTTCTTTTCAATCTCTATATTGTCCACATATCCCTAACAATATAGAATCATAGAAGGTCTTCCCTAGTGATGAGAGCATCTGTGCTTTCATTCAAAATGAACCCTATAAGCCCAAGGAAATTATATCCATGGAAGATAACAATATTCCTAAGGTCTTGTCTCCTCTACAAAGTTCATTTTCATCGAGTGATGTAGGCAATAAAGAGAAACATAAAGAAGAGGAGTCGAAAAGGAAGGTGAGTTAAACCATCTCCTTGAACATTGGGACACTCGAGTCTCCAAATAATGTTAAAATAGGTGCCCAATGTTCTGATGAAGAGAAAATGAAGTTTGCCAAGTTGCTTGGTGAATTTCAAGATGTTTTTTCTTGGTCTTATGAGGATCTTCTTGGTTTTGATCCATCTCTTATACAACATGCCATTCCCATCAAGGAAGGAATAGAACCAGTTAGGAAAAAACAAAGACCTGTCAACCCTGCACTGGAAGCAACTATTTGAAAGCAGTTGGAAAAACTCTTGAAAGATGGAATCATCTTTCCGGTCAAGTATTTTGAATGAGTTTCCAATTTGGTTCTCGTTCAAAAAGAAACTGGTCAGATCGGATTATGCGTTGATTTTCGTGCATTAAATCGGGCTAGCATAAAAGATCACTTTCCTCTCCCTAATATTGAAATTATTTTGTAGCAAGTTGCAGGGTCACAGATGATGTCCTTACTTGACGTTTTTTCTGGTTACAATCAAATCAAGGTAAAAATGACATATAAATATAAATCTGTAAATGTTTTGAACCTACACAAAATAGATCTAGCTAAACAATGATACACACATTTGCAGAGAGAATAGGAGAAAGAAGAAGAAGGAGAGAAAGAATGAAATAATTCTCATGAACCGCTATGAATAATGAATAATTTACACATGATATACTTTGTATAACTCAATGAATGTGCACTGGAGGAGAACCAATGTGCCATAGTGGTGGTCTAGAGTGATCTGGATACACACCAATAGTTACGGGAGTGAACTGCCACCTAGTCTAGTCTCTCAGGAAGTTACGGGAGTGAACTACCACCTAGTCTAGTCTCTCCGGAAGTTAAGGGAGTGAACTGCCACCTAGTTGAGTTAACTAACTAAACAGAGAGTAGTGAGGAGTTAACTTAGGGAATCAAGGCTAATGCGCCACTTTGGTGATGATACCAAGGCAAGGTTGAATTAACATGGTGATGATCCCAATGTTGCATGGTGACAAAACCAATATAGCATCTAAACTCAACTCGACTAGTCAAACTGAAGTGTCAACTGAAAGAGAATATTCTCCAGGTGGAATATTCTCCCCTAAATTATAGGAGACTAGATAATGACTAATTATGACTAATAAACAAGGAAAAACCTTAGGAAAATGAAATCCTAGGTGTGTGTGAAGTAACTCCAACACCCCCCCTGAACATCACTATGGTGAAAATAAAGATTGGGTCCCGACAACGAGGCCATGTTAGGTACCCAAGTACAAAAGATANGAGTCACATTGGAAGCATGAGTGCCCTTTCAACAATAGTGATCATGACCAAGTAAATGTTGTTAACCATACCATTGAAAGTCCTCAATATTGCCTTAATGTCACACTTGAAGAACGTCAAGAAGGCATAAAGGAAGCAACTAGGAAGGCTAGGATGGAGGTGATAAATAACCTTGACCAAGAGTTGAGAGAAAAGTTGAAGAAGCAAGAATTCCAAGTTTACACTAGGCAAAAAAGAATGAACCAACCTCTTTCAACTCATTCTACAATATCACACACAAGACTAAAAGAGAATATTCTCTAGGTGGAATATTATCCCCTAAAATATAGGAGACTAGATAATGACTAATTATGACTAATAAACAAGGGAAAACCTTAGGAAAAATAAATCCTAGGTGTGTGTGAAGTAACTCCAACACCCCCCCTGAATATCACTATGGTGAAAATAAAGATTGGGTCCCGACAACGAGGCCATGTTAGGTACCCAAGTACAAAAGATACACTGAAAATAAAGTGAGGAAACAGGGAAACCCTCATGGGAAACACCCCCCCTCAAGGTACAATGTATGTAAAAAGAAGAACTACAATTGTTAGGCAACTGTGTCCTTCACTCCAAGACGACTTCATAGAGAGTGGAACTTCTTCTCAGTGAAGGTCTTGGTGAATATGTATGTCGTCTCTTATGTTGAAGGACAAAACTGTAATTCGACGATCCCCTTGTGTACTAAGTCTCAGATGTAGTGCATGTGGATCTCGATGTGCTTTGTCCATTGCCTCTAAACTGGATCTCTACAGAACTTCAGAGTGCTCTGGTTGTCACACCAGATGACGATCGACCGATGAAACTGAATTCCCAACTCAGTGAGAAAATGTTGTAGCCACATAGTCTGAATGGTTATGTTAACTACCCCTCTATACTCTGCCTCGACTGAAGATAGAGCAATGGCAGCTTTCTTCTTGATCGACCAACAGATAGGCCCAGAACCAAGACTAAGTGAGTAACCAGATGTGGACTTGTGATCAATGTTATCACTAGCCCAGTCAGAATCAGTAAACCTAATGAGATATAATGTAGAATCTACTACATAATGAATGCCAAAGGTTATGGTGGCCTGTACGTATCGAAGGATACACTTTGCATCTTTCCAATGTAGCTCATCCATCTCCTGCATGAACCTGGAAACTATGCCAACTACATATGAGAGGTATGGTCTAGAGTGTGTGAGATACAACAAGCTCCCGACTACCTATATTTACAGTGTGCTATCAACCAATGGAGTCTCCCCTCCATCCTAAAGTTTGACTCCTGATAGGAAAGGAGTCGAAGAAAACTTGCAGTCTGTCATGTGAAATCTCTCAAGGAGATCTCATGCATACTTGGCCTGAGACAGTTTGATGCCTGATGCATCCTGACTGATCTCGAGTCCAAGAAATAAGTGTAGTGGACCCATGTCTGTCATCAAAAACCTATCATGTAGAATCCTCTTGACTACAGTAATCACTGAAGTCGAGCACCCGGTGATCAGAAAATCATTGAAATACAGAACTAAAAGTAGAAGTGAATCAGTCGTCCTGAGCATGTATACATTCGGGTCTGATTTACAACATACAAAGTT
>JZKD02S0459574.1:0-17418 GCA_000966675.3 Picea glauca | reverse complement strand
ACTAGAACATGAAAGGCCTAGGATTTTAGCAAAGGCTCATGAGGGAATAGCTGGAGGAAATTATGCAAGAAAATCTACCGCACAATAGGTATTACATGCAGGACTATGGTGGCCGACCATTCACAGAGATGCAAAGGACTACTACCAGAGATGTGATGTATGTTATAGGGTTGGAAAATCTAATAGACACGATGAGATGCTCCTAAGACCACAAGTAACCTTGCAAGTATTCGACAAATGGGCGATAGAATTTGTGGGACAAATTAATCCGCCAAAAAAGAGGTTAGGAGAAAGGTATATCATTACTGTGACAGAGTACTTAACGATATGGGAAAAATAAACACAAGTAAAAGATTGTAGCGCAGAGACATCTATACAGTTCCTGTTTGAGCAAGTGATCCCTAGATTTGGATGCCCAAGGATTTTGATGAGTGACCAAGGCACTCTCTTCATCAATAGTACTATGAAGGCTATGAATTAGGAGTTTGAAGTCTATCATCAAAAGAGTACATGATCTAGGTGGATATCAGTGGCCACCCACCTTTTTCGACTAGCTCAAAACAATTTTCTGACAATTTTGGCAATTTACTATTTTTAGCAGGTTTTAACTTCCGAGGCCATTTTGAGGGCCTAAATGAAGATTTTTTTTATATAGAGGTTATTAATGATAGCTAGAGGCATGAATGAGCCCCCAAAATGAATCTCCTTGATGATACCTTTATAACGAGCTATCATACGCCTAAAACGGAGATCGTATGCAAAAGTTACGACCCCGAGAAGTTGATGTACTAACTTACTCAAACGAGGCCCACATGACTTTTGGCACTTCGTCTTCTAGGGTTAGGTTTTTGGATGTCTAGGGTTTTTGGAATTCCTGTTTATTGTAAAAATACCTTCAGAGCCTCATTGTAATTATCTTCTGGCGAAAGCGAGTAGCCGTCACATATCTTCTCAGAGATAAGCTGCCACCATTCTAGTGAGTCTTTCACTCTGTATTTTTACAGTCTTTGTACATTTATTTTATTAATAGAAATCGTGTATTACTACATATATGTGTTTATGGTTGCATCTCTGATACATTTATGTTATCTTATTGAATATCTGCAATATCTTTGAGCATTTATTTTTTATATCTCCGATCTCATTTCGTGCCGAAAATAATCCGGATCAATGGTATCATAGCAGGTTGTTCTTGGTCATTTTTTCAGTGCATGTCCCCGATGAGGTATGAGAATAGCAAGTTGGGTCTTGAGCTTGTCTCTCTTGAAGACAATCACTCTCGCACACCCAAGAAACTCTCAATGGCGGAAGAAAATAAAAACGATGGAGTAGACGATCCTATCGGTCCGTTGCTTGAGCAAGCTCTCACGCAATAGCGAGACGAAATGATGGAGAATTTTTCCCACATCCTTCAACGCCTGCCGATAGCAACAGGTGCATATTCATCAAGCGGCCACTTTAGAGGCACCTCGCCTTTCAAGGTACAAGTTAATTTTGATATTCCTATATTTGAAGGACAGATAGATGCAGAAGCCCTAGACAAGTGGTTAAATCTGCTAGAAGGTTATTTCTCTGTTCACAAATTTTTCGACAAAGAAAATATCACCTTCGCACTCCTTAAAGCTCTCCCCCTTGTCAAACATTGGTGGGAAAATTATTGGGAGCAGAGTTCCATAGAGGAGTCTGAAATATATGGGGCCAATCCCACTTGGGATTTTTTTGTGGATGCGGTAAAGGAACGGTATTACCCTGTTGGAAACTATGAGGACCAATACATGAGATGGACCACACTATGGAAAGAGAGAGACCAAGAAGTTCTAGAGTTCACCAATACCTTCCATACCTTGTGCACCAAGCTGGGTATCAAAGACTCCGAGCGACATTTGGTTCTGAAATACCGTGGGGATTTACACAGATACATCCAGACTTAAACAAATTTTTTGGACATCTCATCACTCAGTGCTGCTTGTTGATATGTTGTTAAAAATGAGCAGAAATTTAAGCACCAGAACAAACATGATTTTGGTTCTACAAATCCGCAACAATCAAAGTATGAAAAAGACGTCCCTAACAAACAGTCTCCTGAAAACCAGTCCAAGACACATGAAAAGAAGGGTCACGGGAAGACAAAGAAGGACACTGGAAAATGGTGCAATTTCCACAAAATCCCCTGGCACAACACCGATGAATGTCACTCAAAACATTCATTGGTGGCTGAGATCAAAGACAAGGAATCGAACCCCAATTCAGAATCTGATTATGAAAATATCAGTAAAGGACAGATCATTGACGTAGACCCCACTACTATTGTCGTGATCACAATAATTCAACCAGAAGAACCAACAGATCCTGAAGAGGGGGAGCGCCTTTTTCATTCACAGATGTGGGTGAAGGGGACCCCGCTACATTTTGTTGTTGATAGCAGAAGCCAGAAGAACCTCATATCAACAGAGGTTTTCAAATAGTTGGGATTGTCGACAACACCACACCCACAACCATAAAACATCGGGTGGCTTCGACAAGGACGAGATCTCCGTGTCATCCAACAGTGCCGATTTTCATATGGCATCCAACCCTTCAAGTATTAGGTATTATGTGATGTTTCCCCACTGGATGTCTATGATGTTGTCTTGGGCCAACCATATATGTGGAGACGCCATGTTGTTTATGAGTCTAAATCCTGTAGTGTCATTGTTACTTTGGGGGGTCATCTCTACAGAATACCAGAGGTAGTTTCAACTATTGTTCCACCTAAAAAGTGTCGCAAGGTAGTATCTCATACTGCAAAATTCAACTTCTTCACAATCTATTCAAAAGGGGAACAGAAGGACACTACAACCACTACAGCTTCGCCCCAAGCACCTTCTGTCCAACAGAAGCAGGTCGACAAGGTTGCAGCAAAGAAAAAAGATTCCTTCTGCACACCTTCCTCTCATGTAGCTCGGCTTGTTGAACAACCTCAGCTTCAATAGGTTCATGACAAACTTCCACAAACTAAGCAGACCGACGTCTCCAGCAATACAAGCAGCTCACCAAGATGCAGATCCAACAAACACTTTTTCCTCTCCCCCGGGAACTCAATGCAATGGAGACCATTGATTCCTAAGGAGGGAGGAAATATCTAGGTATATATCGGTGGCCACCCACCTTTTTCGACTGGCTCAAAACACTTTTCTGGCAATTTACTATTTTTAATAGGTTTTAACTTTCGGGGCCATTTTGAGGGCCTAAATGAAGGTTTTTTGATATCGAGGTTCTCAAAAATAGCTAAAGGAATGATTGAGCCTCCAAAATGAATCTCCTCAATGATACCTTTCCAACGAGCTATCATACGCCTAAAACGGAGATCGTATGCAAAAGTTACGACCCCAGGAAGTTGATGTACTAACTTATCCAAACGGGGCCCACATGACTTTTGGCACTTCATCTCCTAGGGTTAGGTTTTTGGATGTATAGGGTTTTTTGAATTCTTGTTTATTGTAAAAAGGAATTCATAGCCTCATTGTAATCATCTTCTGGCGAATGCGAGTAGCCATCACATCTCTTCTCAGAGATAAGCTGCCACCATTCTAGCGAGTCTTTCACTCTTTATTTTTATAGTCTCTGTACATTTCTTTCATTAATAGAAATCATGTATTACGATATATATGTGTTTATGGTTTCATCTCCGATACATTTATGTTATCTTATTGAATATCTACGATATCTCTATGTATTTTTTTATTGTATCTCCGATCTCATTTCGTGCCGAAAGTAATCCGGATCAGTTGTGTCAGAGCAGGCTGTTCTTGGTCGTTTTTTCAGTGCATGTCCCCGATGAGGTCTGAGTATATAAAGTTGGGTCTCGAGCTTGTCTCTCTTGAAGACAATCGCTCTCGCACACCCAAGAAACTCTCAATGGTGGAAGAAAAGAAAAACGACGGAGTAGATGATCCTATCAGTCTGTTGCTTGAGCAAGCTCTCACGCAACATCATAACGAAATGATGGAAAAAATTTCCCACATCCTTCAACGCCTGCTAATAACAATAGGTGCATCTTCATCAAGCGGCCACTTTGGAGGCACCTCGCCTTTCAAGGTAATTTTGATATTCCTGTATTTGAAGGACAGATAGATACAAAAGCCCTAGACAAGTGGTTAAATTTGCTAGAAGGTTGTTTCTCTGTTCACAAATTTTTCGACAAAGAAAATATCACCTTTACACTCCTTAAAGCTCTCCCCCATGTCAAACATTGGTGGGAAAATTATTGGGAGAAGAGTTCCATAGAGGAGTCTGAAATATATGGGGTCGATCCCACTTGGGATTTTTTGTGGATGCAGTAAAGGAACAATATTACCCTGTTGGAAACTATGAGGGCCAATACATGAGATGGACCACACTGCGACAAGAGAGGGGCCAAGCAGTTTCAAAGTTCACCAATACCTTCCATACCTTGCGCACCAAGCTAGGTATCAAAGAATCCGAGTGACATTTGGTTCTAAAATACCGTGGGGCTCTACACAGATACATCCAGACTGAAATGGATTTTCTGGACATCTCATCACTCGATGTTGCTTGTCGATATACTGTTAAAATTGAGCAAAAATTTAAGCACTAGAACAAACGGGATTTTGGTTCTGCAAATCCGAAACAACCAAAGTATGACAAAGACGTCCCTAACAAACAGTCTCTCGAAAACCAATCCAAGCCACATGAAAAGAAGGGTCACGAGAAGACAAAGAAGGACACCGGAAAATGGTGCGATTTCCACAAAAGCCCTTGGCACAACACTGATGAATGTCACTCAAAATAGTCATTGGTGGTCGAGATCAAAGATAAGGAGTCGAACCTTGATTCAGAATCTGATTATGAAAATATTGGTAAAGGATAGATCATTGACGCAGACCCCACTGCTATTGTCACGATCACAGCAATTCAACCAGAAGAACCAACAGATCCTGAAGAGGGGGAGTGCCTTTTTCATTCACAGATGTGGGTGAAGGGGACCCCACTGCATTTTATTGTTGATAGCGGAAGCCAGAAGAACCTCATCTCAGCAGAGGTTGTCAAACATATGGGATTGTCGACAACACCACACCCGCAACCATACAACATTGGGTGGCTTTGGCAAGGACGAGATCTCTGTGTCAGCCAAAAGTGTCGATTGTCATACGACATCCAACCCTTCAAGGATGAGGTATTATGTGATGTTGCCCCACTGGATGCCTGTGATGTTCTCTTAGGCCAACCATATATGTGGAGACGCCATGCTGTTTATGAGTCTCGACCCCGGAGTGTCATTGTTACTTTGGGGGGTCATCTCTAAAGAATACAAGAGGTAGCTACAACTATTGTTCCACCTAAAAAGTGTCGCAAGTTAGTATCTCATACTGCAAAATTCAACTTCNTCTTCTAGGGTTAGGTTTTTGGATGTCTAGGGTTTTTGGAATTCCTGTTTATTGTAAAAATACCTTCAGAGCCTCATTGTAATTATCTTCTGGCGAAAGCGAGTAGCCGTCACATCTCTTCTCAGAGATAAGCTGCCACCATTCTAGCGAGTCTTTCACTCTGTATTTTTACAATCTCTGTACATTTATTTTATTAATAGAAATCGTGTATTACTACATATATGTGTTTATGGTTGCATCTTTGATACATTTATGTTATCTTATTGAATATCTGCAATATCTCTGAGCATTTATTTTTTATATCTTCGATCTCATTTCGTGCCGAAAATAATCCGGATCAATGGTATCATAGCAGGTTGTTCTTGGTCATTTTTTCAGTGCATGTCCCCGATGAGGTCTKGAGAATAGCAAGTTGRGTCTTGAGCTTGTCTCTCTTGAAGACAATCACTCTCGCACACCCAAGAAACTCTCAATGGCGGAAGAAAATAAAAACGATGGAGTAGACGATCCTATCAAGTCTGTTGCTTGAGCAAGCTCTCACGCAACAGCGAGACGAAATGATGGAGAATTTTTCCCACATCCTTCAACGCCTGTCGATAGCAACAGGTGCATCTTCATTAAGCGGCCACTTTGGAGGCACCTTGCCTTTCAAGGTACAAGTTAATTTTGATATTCATATATTTGAAGGACAGATAGATGCAGAAGCCCTAGACAAGTGGTTAAATCTGCTAGAAGGTTATTTCTCTGTTCACAAATTTTTTGACAAAGAAAAGATCACCTTCGCACTCCTTAAAGCTCTCCCCCTTGTCAAACATTGGTGGGAAAATTATTGGGATCAGAGTTCCATAGAGGAGTCTAAAATATATGGGGTCGATCCCACTTGGGATTTTTTTGTGGATGCGGTAAAGGAACGGTATTACCCTGTTGGAAACTATGAGGACCAATACATGAGATGGACCACACTACGGAAAGAGAGGGACCAAGAAGTTCTAGAGTTCACCAATACCTTCCATACCTTGTGCACCAAGCTGGGTATCAAAGACTCCGAGCGACATTTGGTTATGAAATACCGTGGGGATTTACACAGATACATCCAGACTTAAACAGATTTTCTGGACATCTCATCACTCAGTGCTACTTGTCGATATGTTGTTAAAATTGAGCAGAAATTTAAGCACCAGAACAAACATGATTTTGGTTCTACAAATCCGCAACAATCAAAGTATGAAAAAGACGTCCCTAACAAAAAGTCTCCTGAAAACCAGTCCAAGACAAATGAAAAGAAGGGTCACAGGAAGACAAAGAAGGACACTGGAAAATGGTGCAATTTCCACAAAATCCCCTGGCACAACACCGATGAATGTCACTCAAAACAGTCATTGGTGGCTGAGATCAAAGACAAGGAGTCGAACCCCAATTCAGAATCTGATTATGAAAATATCGGTAAAGGACAGATCATTGACGTAGACCCCACTACTATTGTCGTGATCACAACAATTCAACCAGAAGAACCAACAGATACTGAAGAGGGGGAGCACCTTTTTCATTCACAGATGTGGGTGAAGGGGACCCCGCTACATTTTGTTGTTGATAGCAGAAGCAAGAAGAACCTCATATCAACAGAGGTTTTCAAATAGTTGGGATTGTCGACAACACCACACCCACAACCATAAAACATCGGGTGGCTTCGACAAGGACGAGATCTCCGTGTCATCCAACAGTGYCGATTTTCATATGKCATCCAACCCTTCAAGGATGAGGTATTATGTGATGTTTCCCCACTGGATGTCTRTGATGTTGTCTTGGGCCAACCATATATGTGGAGACGCCATGYTGTTTATGAGTCTAAATCMTGTAGTGTCATTGTTACTTTGGGGGGTCATCTCTACAGAATACCAGAGGTAGTTTMAACTATTGTTCCACCTAAAAAGTGTCGCAAGGTAGTATCTCATACTGCAAAATTCAACTTCTTCACAATCTATTCAAAAGGGGAACAGAAGGACACTACAACCACTACARCTTCGCCCCAAGCACCTTCTGTCCAACAGAAGCAGGTCGACAAGGTTGCARCAAAGMAMAAAGATTCCTTCTGCACACCTTCCTCTCATGTAGCTCGGCTTGTTGAACAACCTCAGCTTCAATAGGTTCATGACAAACTTCCACAAACTAAGCAGMCCGACGTCTCCARCAATACAAGCAGCTCACCAAGATGCAGATCCAACAAACACTTTTTCCTCTCCCCCGGGAACTCAATGCAATGGAGACCATTGATTCCTAAGGAGGGAGGAAATATCTAGGTATATATCGGTGGCCACCCACCTTTTTCGACTGGCTCAAAACACTTTTCTGGCAATTTACTATTTTTAATAGGTTTTAACTTTCGGGGCCATTTTGAGGGCCTAAATGAAGGTTTTTTGATATCGAGGTTCTCAAAAATAGCTAAAGGAATGATTGAGCCTCCAAAATGAATCTCCTCAATGATACCTTTCCAACGAGCTATCATACGCCTAAAACGGAGATCGTATGCAAAAGTTACGACCCCAGGAAGTTGATGTACTAACTTATCCAAACGGGGCCCACATGACTTTTGGCACTTCATCTCCTAGGGTTAGGTTTTTGGATGTATAGGGTTTTTTGAATTCTTGTTTATTGTAAAAAGGAATTCATAGCCTCATTGTAATCATCTTCTGGCGAATGCGAGTAGCCATCACATCTCTTCTCAGAGATAAGCTGCCACCATTCTAGCGAGTCTTTCACTCTTTATTTTTATAGTCTCTGTACATTTCTTTCATTAATAGAAATCATGTATTACGATATATATGTGTTTATGGTTTCATCTCCGATACATTTATGTTATCTTATTGAATATCTACGATATCTCTATGTATTTTTTTATTGTATCTCCGATCTCATTTCGTGCCGAAAGTAATCCGGATCAGTTGTGTCAGAGCAGGCTGTTCTTGGTCGTTTTTTCAGTGCATGTCCCCGATGAGGTCTGAGTATATAAAGTTGGGTCTCGAGCTTGTCTCTCTTGAAGACAATCGCTCTCGCACACCCAAGAAACTCTCAATGGTGGAAGAAAAGAAAAACGACGGAGTAGATGATCCTATCAGTCTGTTGCTTGAGCAAGCTCTCACGCAACATCATAACGAAATGATGGAAAAAATTTCCCACATCCTTCAACGCCTGCTAATAACAATAGGTGCATCTTCATCAAGCGGCCACTTTGGAGGCACCTCGCCTTTCAAGGTAATTTTGATATTCCTGTATTTGAAGGACAGATAGATACAAAAGCCCTAGACAAGTGGTTAAATTTGCTAGAAGGTTGTTTCTCTGTTCACAAATTTTTCGACAAAGAACATATCACCTTCACACTCCTTAAAGCTCTCCCCCATGTCAAACATTGGTGGGAAAATTATTGGGAGAAGAGTTCCATAGAGGAGTCTGAAATATATGGGGTTGATCCCACTTGGTATTTTTTTGTGGATGCAATAAAGGAACAATATTACCTTGTTGGAAACTATGAGGGCCAATACATGAGATGGACCACACTGCGACAAGAGAGGGGCCAAGCAGTTTCAGAGTTCACCAATACCTTCCATACCTTGCGCACCAAGCTAGGTATTAAATAATCCGAGTGACATTTGGTTCTGAAATACCGTGGGGGTCTACACAGATACATCCAGACTGAAATGGATTTTCTGGACATCTCATCACTCGATGTTGCTTGTCGATATATTGTTAAAATTGAGCAGAAATTTAAGCACTAGAACAAACGGGATTTTGGTTCTGCAAATCCGAAACAACCAAAGTATGACAAAGACGTCCCTAACAAACAGTCTCTCGAAAACCAGTCCAAGCCACATGAAAAGAAGGGCCATGAGAAGACAAAGAAGGACAAAGAAAAATGGTGCGATTTCCACAAAATCCCTTGGCACAACACCGATGAATGTCACTCAAAATAGTCATTGGTGGTCGAGATCAAAGATAAGGAGTCGAACCTTGATTCAGAATCTGATTATAAAAATATTGGTAAAGGATAGATCATTGACGCAGACTCCACTGCTATTGTCGCGATCGTAGCAATTCAACCATAAGAACCAATAGATCCTGAAGAGGGGGAGTGCCTTTTTCATTCACAGATGTGGGTGAAGGGGACCCCACTGCATTTTATTGTTGATAGCGGAAGCCAGAAGAACCTCATCTCAGCAGAGGTTGTCAAACAGATGGGATTGTCGACAACACCACACCCGCAACCATACAACATTGGGTGGCTTTGGCAAGGACGAGATCTCCGTGTCAGCCAAAAGTGTCGATTGTCATACGACATCCAACCCTTCAAGGATGAGGTATTATGTGATGTTGCCCCACTGGATGTCTGTGATGTTCTCTTAGGCCAACCATATATGTGGAGACGCCATGTTGTTTATGAGTCTCGACCCCAGAGTGTCATTGTTACTTTGGGGGGTCATCTCTAAAGAATACAAGAGGTAGCTACAACTATTGTTCCACCTAAAAAGTGTCGCAAGTTAGTATCTCATACTGCAAAATTCAACTTCTTCACAATCTATTCAAAAGGGGAACATAAGGACACTGCAGCCACTACAGCTTCGCCCCAAGCACCTTCTGTCCAACAGAAGCAGGTCGACAATGTTGTAGCAAAGCACAAATATTCCTTCTGCACACCTTCCTCTCATGTAGCTCGACTTGTTGAACAACCTCAGCTTCAACAAGTTCATGACAGACTTCCACAAACTAAGCAGCGTGACGTCTCCAACAATACAAGCAGCTCACCAAGATCCAGATCTAACAAACAATTTTTCCTCTCCCCCGAGAACTCAACGCAATCGATACCATTGATTCCTAAGGAGGGAGGATTGATCCAGGTGGATATCGGTGGCCACCCACCTTTTTCGACTGGCTCAAAACAGTTTTCTGGCAATTTTGGCAATTTACTATTTTTAGCAGGTTTTAACTTCCAGGGCCATTTTGAGGGCCTAAATGAAGGTTTTTTGAGATTGAGGTTATAAAATATAACAAAAGGAATGATTGAGCCCCCAAAATAAATCTCCTCGATGATACCTTTCCAACGAGCTATTATACGCCTAAAATGGATATTGTATGCAAAAGTTACGACCCCGAGAAGTTGATGTACTAACTTACCCAAACGAGGCCGACATGACTTTTGGCGCTTCATCTCCCACGGTTAGGTTTTTGGATGTCTAGGGTTTTTTGAATTCCTGCTTATTGTAAAAAGGCCTTTAGAGCCTCATTGTAATCATCTTCTGCCGAATGCGAGTAGCCGTCACATCTCTTCTCAGAGATAAGCTGCCACCATTCTAGCGAGTCTTTCATTCTATATTTTTACAGTCTCTGTACATTTCTTTCATTAATAGATATCATGTATTACTGTATATATGTGTTTATGGTTGCATCTACGATACATTTATGTTATCTTATTGAATATCTGCGATATCTCTGTGCATTTCTTTATTGTATCTCCGATCTCATTTCGTGCCGAAATTAATCCAGATCAGTGGTATCAGAGCAGGTTATTCTTGGTTTTTTTTTCAGTGCATGGCCCCGAGGAGGTTTGAGTATAGAAAGTTGGGTCTCGATCTTGTCTCTTTTGAAGACAATTTCTCTTGCACACCCAAGAAACCCTCTATGGCGGAAGAAAAGAAAAATGATGGAGAAGATGATCCCATCAGTCTGTTGCTTGAGCAAGCTCTCATGTGACAACGGGATGAAATGATGGAGAATTTTTCCCACATCCTTCAACTCCTTCCGATAGAAACATGCACATCTTCATCAAGCGTCCACTTTGGAGGCACCTCACCTTTCAATATACAAGTTAATTTTGATATTCNCTCATACTGCAAAATTCAACTTCTTCACAATCTATTCAAAAGGGGAACATAAGGACACTGCAGCCACTACAGCTTCGCCCCAAGCACCTTCTGTCCAACAGAAGCAGGTCGACAAGGTTGTAGCAAAGCACAAAGATTCCTTCTGCACACCTTCCTCTCATGTAGCTCGACTTGTTGAACAACCTCAGCTTCAACAAGTTCATGACATACTTCCACAAACTAAGCAGCGTGACGTCTCCAACAATACAAGCAGCTCACCAAGATGCAGATCTAACAAACAATTTTTCCTCTCCCCCGAGAACTCAACGCAATGGATACCATTGATTCCTAAGGAGGGAGGATTTATCCAGGTGGATATCGGTGGCCACCCACCTTTTTCGACTGGCTCAAAATAGTTTTCTGGCAATTTTGGCAATTTACTATTTTTAGCAGGTTTTAATTTCCAGGGCCATTTTGAGGGCCTAAATGAAGGTTTTTTGAGATTGAGGTTATCAAATATATCAAAAGGAATGATTGAGCCCCCAAAATAAATCTCCTCGATGATACCTTTCCAACGAGCTATCATACGCCTAAAATGGCTATCGTATGCATAAGTTACGACCCCGAGAAGTTGATGTACTAACTTACCCAAACGAGGCCCACATGACTTTTGACGCTTCATCTCCTACGGTTAGGTTTTTGGCTGTCTAGGGTTTTTGGCATTCCTGCTTATTGTAAAAATGCCTTTAGAGCCTCATTGTAATCATCTTCCGGCGAATGCGAGTAGCCGTCACATCTCTTCTCAGAGATAAGCTGCCACCATTCTAGCGAGTCTTTCATTCTATATTTTTACAGTCTCTGTACATTTCTTTCATTAATAGATATCATGTATTACTGTATATATGTGTTTATGGTTGCATCTACGATACATTTATGTTATCTTATTGAATATCTGCGATATCTCTGTGCATTTCTTTATTGTATCTCCGATCTCATTTCGTGCCGAAATTAATCCAGATCAGTGGTATCAGAGCAGGTTATTCTTGGTTTTTTTTTCAGTGCATGGCCCCGAGGAGGTTTGAGTATAGAAAGTTGGGTCTCGATCTTGTCTCTTTTGAAGACAATTTCTCTTGCACACCCAAGAAACCCTCTATGGCGGAAGAAAAGAAAAATGATGGAGAAGATGATCCCATCAGTCTGTTGCTTGAGCAAGCTCTCATGTGACAACGGGATGAAATGATGGAGAATTTTTCCCACATCCTTCAACTCCTTCCGATAGAAACATGCACATCTTCATCAAGCGTCCACTTTGGAGGCACCTCACCTTTCAATATACAAGTTAATTTTGATATTCCTGTATTTGAAGGACAGATAGATGCAGAAGCCCTAGACAAATGGTTAAATATGCTAGAAGGTTATTTCTCTGTTTACAAAATTTTCGACAAAGAAAAGTTCACCTTCGCACTCCTTAAAGCTCTCCCCCATGTCAAAAATTGGTGGAAAACTTATAGGGAGAAGAGTTCCATAGAGGAGTCTAAAATATATTAGGCCGATCCCACTTGGGATTTTTTTGTGGATGCGGTAAAGGAACAATATTACCCCGTTGGCAACTATGAGGACCAATACATGAGATGGACAACATTGCGGTAAGAGAGGGGCCAAGCAGTTACGGAGTTTACCAATACCTTCCATACCTTGCACACCAAGCTGGGTATCAAATACTCCGAGCGACATTTGGTTCTGAAATACCATGGGGCTCTACACAGATACATCCAGACTTAAATGGATTTTCTGGACATCTCATCACTCGGTGTTGCTTGTCAATATGCTGTTAAAATTGAGCAGAAATTTAAGCACCAGAACAAATGGTATTTTGGTTCTGAAAATACACAAAACCAAAGTATGACAAAGACGTCCCTAACAAACAGTTTCCCGAAAACCATTCCAAGCCACATGAAAAGAAGGGTCACGGGAGGACAAAGAAGGACACCAAAAAATGGTGTGATTTCCCACAAACCGGAACAAACGAGATGCCCACTATGGTGGATGTGGATGAAATACACATACCAAAGTATGAGCAGAGAACATTACATGTGGAAGAGGAGTAGGAACCTGCAAAGGAGCTCAAGCAACCGGAAGAGGATGCAGAACGGACAGAATCCGACACGTCTAAGGGAAAACTGCCGCAACAAGAAAAATATGCCATGGGTTCCACGTAGTAGGGCTTGGAGCCCTAACCATATCATGAAATGGAGCAAGAGGGCATTCCAGAGGGTGGGGTATCATCCCCATAGGGGAAGAAGAAGGTGTGAGAAGAGAGTAGTGTGCATGGAGTACAACGCGTATAGGCGGAATCGACCATAGTGATGTCAAAAATTCCCAAGGGAGTGAAGACCAACGATAACATGGTAAGAGGATTCGATAGCCTTAAATACTTCGACCATGATGTCTCAGACACCATAAAGTTCTCATGTTTGGCAGCACAAAGCTACCTGGAGAGCAGGGGAGAAGGCCCATCAGGCGCACGAATGTTGGAGCTTATGCAGTGTACAACACCAACATCATGAACTTAATAGACATACCACACTTCGGGTGTGGGAAGCACATAAACCAATGTGTCAAAAAACTATGAACGAGGGTGCACAGAGGCATCTTGTGGATGGATAGGCTAGTTCCTATCAATGTTGACCTCATCGTAGCGATTACAGGGCTACCCAAAGATGGGAAGAAGCTGAAACAATACCTAGAAGACAAAATGAAGGTGAAAACCATCTCAGATGAGATCAAAGAAAAGTATGGCTCAGAGAGGGGTAACAGAGGTATTAGGATCAACAACATCAATGATCTTGCGACACAATTTGTAACAAGATTGCTTAGTTGCAAATTAATGCACAAGTGCCGAAAAGAAGAAGTGCATGTAGGAGTAGTAGCAGTTGCGACACAATGCGCAAAGGGGAGCTCAATGAGATGGGGCCCATATCTACTAAACTTGTTCCCTGAATATTGCAAGGATGCGCAAGACTAGGGCTCTAAGTTCCACTATTCATGGCTACTCATCCTCATTGCACTTATAGGGTGGAAGGAACCCACATACACTTTGTTCCTGCTGAGAACAGGAAAATGTGGCGCAACGCGTTACACGTCACTGCGAAGCACAGTATATCCCAAGGAAAAAAAAGTCAACAACGACATGTTCTCTTTGTACCTAACAGAGATCCAGAACAACTTGGTGGATACATGGAGGATCTCACTAGAAGTTGTCTAGGAGTTTGGAAAGATAACGAATTTCCAGGCATCACGCCACAACATGTGGCTACATAAAAAGAAGGATCCAACCAAGGAGTTGTTGCAGATGAAGTACTACGTGATGACGAAGGGAATCCACATGGAGGTCCAAGAGTGTTCCGAGGAGTGGAAAGTACCAGAGATTCCAAGAGCAACGCCAGCAATACAAATCCAGACACAAGGTAGCACAACCCTTGCGTAGCAGATAGGAAGGAATGACACTATCTAGAAAAAGAAGACAACAATATGTACAATGGGGGAAAGCAACCCAAATAGAAAGAAAAGTAGGACACAAAATAAGTCATAGCCTGCTCCTACATAGGGTCCACCGGGCATAAAGTAGACACCAAGAGGACCAACAGGATAGGTGAGTGCAGAAGAAGTGCAGACAGAGGCACAAGAAGTAGCCATGGAAGAAGAAGTTGGGCAAGATACATGCATGGATACACAGGTTCCAGAGGTATTTGAGCCATCATATGCCCAAAGAAAAAGGTCAGGGGAGCAAGAAAGTGGCACCAGGAAGAAGGCAAAGGCCCATAGAAAACCAATGGAAACATCATTGACAACAGATAATGTGGAGTTGATAACAATGACAGTGGAAGATAGACTTTCAGAGGTATGGGAAAACACGAAGAATCACTGAGCTTCAATTTTGGAGCAAGTACAGGAGGTAAAAACTACGCTAGAGCAGTTGCAGATTAGGGTAGAGAAGAAACATAAGGAGAAACCAATGCCCATTACAAAAGGAGGACTTGCTGGAGAGATAGTGTACATCACGGTGCAGGGAACTGTTAATTTCATCATAACACCATATATGTTGTTTTTCAATGAGGAGACATCATAGAGGCCCCTGAAAGACATTGAGAGGTTGGACTTCGCGCTGGCTAGGATTCCAACTAAAGCACTGTATAAATTACAGGTGAGCGTCATGTAGGAGATTCATTCCAGAGCAAGGTCAGATGCAAAAAACTTACAATTCGAACAAGAAGAGAACATCTCACTGAAGGAGGCACTTAGCCAGGAAGGGTAGGAGAGAAAGCTAGCACAAAAAATTAGAGGAGATGGAGAAACATATAAGTGAATTATTTCAAGCCATCCTCGACAACACAGAATTGGAAGAAGCATATTCTGAAGAGAAGATGAGGAAAATAGCATAGGCCCTAGCGCAATATAAAGACTATATCAAGGAACTAGAGGAGCGCACAATACCTACTACTCGTCTAGTAGTCCGAGTGTAAAGAGAGAAATATGCGACAACAACTGCAAAAAACATTGCGCATAACATACATAGAGTGGAAGAACTGCTGGAAAAGAGTCGCTAGCTATGGACACAACTATTATAGGATGGGAGATTACAAGAGATGCAAGGAAAGAAATATAAATTGCATGCAGCAATGGAAGATGCCAAGTAGTGACAGAGGACAATGTCACTACCAGAGAAGATCAAGATTGCCGCAAAAATGAAGAACCTTCAGGAAGAAGAAAAAACGGTGCACGCACAAAAGATTGCATGACAAGCTCAGTTGGAGCCCCTACAAGAAAAGGCAGAATAATTGTTCATGGAAATCGACGTAGTGAAAGTGTGCCTCAAACAGATAGGCTTGGAGGGGGGTGAGATCTTACAACCGCCAGTCACTGCACAGGTGGTCGAATCCATGTCAACAAGGAGTAGCCAGGCTCAATTGCATTGCGAACGGATAATAGATATGTACGAAGCACTGACACAAGCAATGACATATGCTGGAGTTAGGCAGTGACTGGGGACAAATCATGATGTCAGTGTTGGGGGCCTGTTGGGTGCAGAACGAGTTTTGGGGAAAAGAACGACGTGGAGGCAGACGTTCATGCAAGAAAACTAGCATGCGTAAGGTAGATACGCATGCAGGAAAAGCAACACGTGCAAGACAGATGTGCATACAGAAGAGGAGAGCATGGGAGACACACATACAAGAATACCTATCCATGATAGGGTTAGGGTTTTGGTAATAAGATGTAATGGTTGGTAGGCCAAAAAACATGTATAAGTAGGTACCTAGGAGGTCTAGGTCCGGGTTACTATGTCGTAGTGTGTTTTTGTTGGTCATTGTTACTATCTCGTTTGAAGACAGAATTACTATAAATCCGATCTGTTTTGTAAGTTGATGAGATGAGGAAAGGAAATAAGTTATATCTTGAGGGTTAGATCACAGGCTAAGGAGGATGGTGTGATCTAGTCCGCCTCATTGTATATCTTGACCTATTGATGGGAATTTGTAATGCGCACAATGTTGTAGTTTTGGAAACACCATAATAAAAGAGAAGAGCAACCAAATATTTGTGGACATATTCCAGGACGGGTGAACCATGGTATATCATGAGTTATGTGATTGAATATTGTGTATTTCCTTTACTGTCAATGATTAGATGTTATACAAATGCGTGAATGACTAGTTAAATCTTCTATTTTACATGCTTGAATAAGAATAACAAGGTATTCAATATAAGTTGAATGTTAAAGTATCAAATGAAGATCACAGATTTTAATCCCAGATCCCCACTCATTCCCGGGCTACAAGCACTTGAGCGTTGCAACCACCAATAGAACCACCTCGGGTGAGACTGCACAGTGCACTCTGTGTACTACGCTGCCTTCTGGCTTACAAGAGGGGCCAATAGTTTTAAAGTGGTTTTGTTGGAAACCATGGTAGACCTGAATCTAGGTCAGCCCAAGAAAGGTAGCAAGAGAGAAGTAACCAACAACCTTGGTGGAATAAGATAGATGATCCAAAGTTGAAGGAGTGAACTCAACAACATATCTAACTAGATTATCTACTGCACAATTGGCTTCTATAGAGACATCAATAATGTTTACAACCTCATAGAAATTTTCAAACATGTCCCAGACCTCATGTTTATAT
>JZKD02S0459573.1:286695-299688 GCA_000966675.3 Picea glauca | reverse complement strand
GTCCCATCACCTCAAGGGGTTATGATAAGTTGTTTCTTAAAAACCACTCCCTGACAGGTGCCACCATCTGGGAGAATCAAAGCTATCTTTCAACCTCATTTTTCAGATTTCTGGTTCTTTCTGTTTCAGCCCTGATTTTGCGGGAGCTGGAGGTGAATTTGACGAAACCAAAAGAGGTTTTTTTCCGAAACATACTCATCTATAATAAAATCCTTCAGTTGTTTCCCAACTGTCAGTATTAAAGAGAAACATATGTCTGAGTGGATCCCCTTTTTGCAGAAATTCGGCCCGTCTTTCATGGCGGACAGTTCAGGATTTTTGGGGATTTGTTGCTATTTTTGGCCTAGGTGGTTGAATTTGACCTCCTGATCCTGGGGAGAGTTGGTTCCATATATTTTAATAATAAAAATGCACAATGGTTGATGATTGAGCTCTGGATTCATGCCCCACAGGGGATACATTGTAATTTTCTAGATGACTTTCCAGAAATAAAAATTGAATCTGCGGGATTCTTGTGTTAGACTCCTTGGTGATGTTTTTATTTGAGTAACTATTTTCTTTCTCTATTAATCCATTCATTTTTTTCCCTGATCTAATCATTCAAATAAATATTAAGAACATAACTTATTTTTTGCACTCTGTTTCTGGTCTTTTAATGATCTACATGTTTTCGTCTGAAGTTGAGCATAGGAATTCTTAGTTACTCCTATGCTTGATGGATTTTCCCTTCTTTTCCTCTCCTACACTTGCATTTAATTCAATTTGATCTAGTAGTCTTGCTATCCTACCCTGTTGAGATAATATTTTACATCTGAGATAGATCCATTTTTAGAAAGGTAGACCCCACGGCCCAATGAAAATTTGAGTTTTCGATCTCCCAAACATACCAAATCCATAAACAAACCCATGTTCTGTATAACTAGCCTAATATATATTCAAACAAATCTATATCAAACAGAGAGATCCCTCTCTGAGTCTTGGAGGGCTAGATCCAAGACTCAAAGTGGTTTTGATGTTGCCTATGTGACTACCTCCACAACCTTGGGCAAATTACAGAGTGTTAACAAAATGGCGACCATACTAGGGAATCTCCCCAGTAGTACACTTCAAAGTTCCATTTTTTATCACTGATGGTGGATAGAGACCAGACACAAGAAGGCTGATATCATTCACCTAGCAACTCCAAACTCCAATCAGCTCCAAACAGTGCCGACTCAAAGACTCCACTGGAGGAAGAAACTGAAGCATGACCAAGAAGTTGAGAAAGATAAGGTACTAGAGCCCAAATTGCATTCAAGACATCTTTGGTTTTATTTTCAATTATGTTCTATCCTATTCTAAACCTGATCAAAAGTACATTGTTGAAGATTATATTGACCACCTGTTGATTGATGAGCCTCAAGAGATCAGATCCCCAATTGTGGATCATGTACATACTCATACACCTGTGCACATCCCAGATGCACCTGTAGAAATCCTAGTGAGACATCAGCCTCCTGCTTTATCTCCTACTCTTGCTAAAACTCCAGATGGTTGTAAACCTCTTTCTTCACCTCATGTACCTGCCAAAATCCCAAATAGATACAAGCCCCTAGATTTTCCACCTATCCTCCATGACCTCTCTGCCAATTATAACAATAAGCTGCCTAGATTTGATGGAGAGAATGCTAATATCACTGCTGAAAAACACATCCAAAGGTTTGAAGATTTCCTTGACCTTTATGAGGTTGAAGATGACGATGTCTATATCAGGATGTTTTCCTTGTCTTTGCAAGGTAAAGTCAAAAATTGGTTTAAAAATCTTCCAACTACAAGCATAAGAAATTTTCATCAGTTAATGCAAGTTTTCTTAGATAGGTGGGTGATCATGGGAAATGTTTTCCTCATCCTAGAAGAGTATGACCACTTGAAAAGAAATCCAGGAGAGATAGTACAATAGTTCTCAACTAGGTTCAATAAGGTGTATCATTCAATATCTTTGGGTGTAAGGCCACCTCCTGGCTTAGCTCAATTGCATTACCCAGATGCCTTTGATCCAGAAATGACATTCCAATTAAGAGAACGGAACTCTACTACCCTTGAAGAAATGCAAAAGATTGCAGTTGACGTAGAAGCTAATCTGCTACACAAAAGGTCCAAGCTAAGAGCAAAGGAAAAGGTCAGAACTCAAAAGAAGCGGATGACACCTTCAGAAGTGAAGCTAGACGTCCTGGCCAACACTGTAAAAGAGATGATGCAGAAAATTAGTAGCAGACAGGAAATTGTTGTTCAAGGACCTGATGTCCTATTAATCCCAGAAAGGGAAAAGATCAATTTCTCCATACACCTTGCAGACTAGCCTCAGCATTTTGATCCACCCAACAATTATTTCATGTATTCAATTCACAATACAATCAAAGATGAAGTTCAAAATCAGAACATGGAGGAGGATTCTCCTGATATGATATGCATGTTCAATGACATTTCATCCATGAGTGATTCACCCAAGCTTGATTGGTACAATGATGATTATACCACATTGGATTTTTCAAAGAAATCAGCCACATATGATTGGGAGGAAGAAGATCATTTGCAATCCCAGTAGGATAATCAATTTGTACATGGAAATTATGAAATCAATGACCAAAGTGCAGAAAATCTCGGGGTAAGTGGAAATACTTTACCCGTGTGCTTCTCTTCTTTTAAATTTTTTAAGGAAATTTCTGAACAAGTGATAAATATCAAAGAAGGTAAATCTTTTGATGAGATAGTGAAGGATGTAAGTGTTGAAAAAGAGGTTTTTTCAGATCCAGGATTACAATATCCAAGTTTCTCTGATTTTCGAAGTTCAAGGGAAAATTCAGAGCCTGAAACAGAATTTGAAATACTAGAATCTAACTCTATACCAATAGATTATAATTCATTTCAAATCTTGAAGGAAGAAAGTGCAGAAAAAATTCAGGAAAATGCAAACTGCGTGCCCCTATCTTTTGCCTCACTCCTGAGGAAACATTGCAAGAAGATTGTAAATAGTAAGAAAGAGGAATGTTCTAATGCAACAGTTGAGGAGAACAAGGATGATATGGAAGTTGATCCAGAAGTACATCCCCTGAATATTTTTGAAGGCCAAATCTCAGATGAAATCTCGAAGCCTGAGACAAGGGATGAGCGTATCCATTTTGATTCACTTCTTTTATGCTTTAATTCTTTTCATATTTTGAGAGGGAATCTTGGTCAGATTTTGGTTGAGGATCACAATATAAGCCATGAAATGCCAGCAAAAATTCCACAGTCATCTAAAATATTTTATGATCCTATAGTTGATGTGTTGGATGACTTGTGTTGTCAAAGTCATTTTCCATCATCTAGCTATAGGCTGAAAAGTTTTTATGATATTGACATGATCAGGTAGTCAGCTACAGGGGTGTGTTTAGCAAAAGCATCATTTCAGAACCCATTAGAAAAGTTGCAGCCATGTCTGGAAGTGCATGAAGATGCAAATAGCACAACTATAGCATCAAATCATGAAGTTGAGTTGGTTAAGTTTGAATATCAAGGAATAGGTGAGTTCTACCTTGATCCTATAGTCACCTATATGGAGAAATTTTTCACTGGAGAACCCCAATCTATCTCTGGAATTACTTTGGTTCTTCAGGATTGTCGAGGTCTCTGTTGTAAAGATCAAACATGTTTTCAGCAGTGGCCACTACACTTTACAGTTTTGAATCTATGGACAAAAGGTCAAGTTGCCTTTTTGACTGTGCTAACAAGCAGTCAAACAATCCACTGGTCTCAGCAGCTACTTGATTGGATTCATTGGCATTTTATTATTATTTGATTTACCATGATTTTCAGCAGTATAGGTTAGGTAGGAGAATGTGAATAAGCTCATCATTCCAAGCATCTCTTTTTTAGCAGTGTTCATTTTGATTTGGTTTCAGTTGAAAGATCAAAACAGGTACTGGTTGCAGAATAATTTTGGGATCAGCCCAATGAATAAAGCATTGGTTTGCATGTTCAGAGTTTAGTGGTTCTTGACACCTCTTGAAAGAGCTACCATCCCCAGGTGGAGCCTATGTTGGGGTCCTATAATTATAGGTAACTCGATTCTTTGACTGTTGATTTGGCGTTTCTCTCGTGATGACGAAGTATGGCTCGGTTGACTCCTTTTTCCCCTCCATCCATTTCTCCCGATCCTCCATCACTCTGCTGCATCCTTCATCCACCTTTGTACCTTCACTCCCTTATCCATTCGTCCCATTGGCTACATCTCGCCCACCACCCATCCATGAATAAACAAACTTAGGCTAAAAAGAACAATAGATTAATAAGGTTAGCAATAAAATGAGTGTAGTTAGTTTAATCAAGATATGTTAGACTAATTATTAATTAATTAATTAATTAATAGTTAAGTTAGTCGTTAAGTTAGTTATAATTAAATGATAACATTAATGAAATAAAAAATAAAAACAAATTACAATAGACAAACACAAATTATAAAACATATAAAAAACAAATTAAAATAAAAACATATATTAAATAAAACAATTAAAAAATATAACACAAATAATTAAAACAAAATATAAATAAAACATAAAAATTAAAACATATAATAAAACATAAAAACATAAAACAAAACAAAAACATATAATAAAACACATAAACAAAAAACAAAAATTAAAAATTAAAATAAAACTTAATACTATCCTAAGTTCCCTACCCACTCTCCCACGCATTTCGGACCCCGCCCCCCCCACGTCCCATCACCTCAGGGTCCGATAAGTTGTTTCTCAAAAAACACTCTCGGACAGATGTCATCTCCACATGGCAGTGGACCCCCCCCTAAAACCACTTACCACCTCAGGGGGTCTGAAATACCATTTATCCCCAACAAAACCGCTTTCGCAGCATTTTCAACCAGTCATTTTCCGAATGAAATTTCAGGAAAAATAAGGATAATTTTGAAAAACCGAGAGAGTTTTTTTTCCGTAACGGGCTGAAAAACAAAAATACCTCTCATTTATTTCACAGGTGCCACCATATGGGATAATCAAAGCTATCTTTCAGCCTCATTTTTCGGATTTATGGTTCTTTCTGTTTCAAACCTGATTTTGCAAGAGATGTTTCGACAATCTGTAGGATAATTTGGCGAAAAAAAAGAGGTTTTTATCCAAAACATACTCATATACAATAACCTCCTTCATTTTTTTCCCATGTGTCATCATTAAAGAGAAACAGATGTCTGAGCGGACCCCCTTTTTGCAGAAATTCGGCCCATCTTTCATGGTGGACAATTCAGGGTTTTTGTGGATTTGTTGCTATTTTTGGCCGAGGTGGTTTAATTAGACCTCCTGAGACTGGGGAGAGTCGGTTCCATATATTTTAATAATAAAAATGCACAATGGTTGATGATTGAGCTCTAGATTCATGCCCCATGGGGGATACATTGTAATTTTCTAGATGACTTTCCAGAAATAAAAATTGTATCTGCAGGATTCTTGTGTTAGACTCCCTGGTGATTTTTTTCTCTGAGTAACTGTTTTCTTTCTCTATTAATCCATTCATGTTTTTCCCTGATCTAATCATTGAAAGAAATATTAAGAACAAAACTTGTTTTTTGCACTCTGCTTCTGGTGTTTTAATGATCTGCATGTTTTCGTTTGAAGTTGAGCATAGGAATTCTTAGTTGCTCCTATGCTTGATGGATTTTCCCTTCTTTTCCTCTCCTCCACTTGCATTTAATTCAATTTGATCCAACAGTCTTTCTATCCTGCCCCGTGGAGACAATCTTTTACATATGAGATAGATCCATTTTCAGAAAGGTAGACCCCATGGCCCAATGAAAATTTGATTTTTCGATCTCCCAAACATACCAAATCCATAAAAAAAAACCCATGTTCTGCATAACTAGCCTAATATCTATTCAAACAAATCTATATCAAACAAAGAGATCCCTCTCTGAGTCTTGGAGGGCTAGATCCAAGACTCGAAGTGGTTTTGATGTTGCCTCTGTGACTACCTCCACAGCCTTGGGAAAATTACAGAGTGTTAACAGCATGAACCTAGGAGATTAGAATATAAGTGAGGGTGCAAGTGGAACCACCAATAGCAACAACTGTGGGAGTTCAATTTCGAGCAATAGTACATAGATAGTAGTTTCGTGCAGAGCAGGTACAACACATTCAACAATGGCAGGCATAGATCCAACGATAATATTACCAGAGTTTCATGGGGATGGATCAAAAGACCCAGAGAAGAACCTATTCATGTGTGAGAGAATATGGAAAGAAAAAAAAATCACTGATGGGGCAGAAAAAGTAGTGTAGTTAGAAATAACATTCAAAAACTGTGCACTGGATTGGTACATGAACCTAGCAGTAAACAATCCACAAGGTGTGTTGGGAACAGTAGCAGAGATCAAGAAGGAAATTATCACGGATTTTCAGAGGCAGAAATCAAAGGATCAGTTTATGAATGAGATGATTGAGGTTAGACAAAAACAAGGAGAATCTATATGGGACATCAATCAGAAGTTCAAGACATTGAAAGGTAAACTTAAGTATTCCATTTCTAACATGCATCACAGACAGTTGTTTATAAATTCTTTGTTACCACACTTCAAATATCCATTGAGACAACATAACTTTCAAACCCGGGTAGAGGAACTGTAAGCAGTGATGCAGTTAGAGGAGAATCAGTATAAGCAAACATATCCAGCTATCGAGGAGCTAAAGGAAGACCTGAAGAACTTGACAGTGCAATTAAATCAGAATAAAAGTATGGAGAAAAGAGAAGCAGTGTGGTGTACCCTGTGCAGATCAGAGGGACATCACAAGAATGAGTATCCGACATTTGCGCAGTACCTGGGAGTAGGGATGATAAATCCATTTCCTACAAAAGAGCCTTGGTGTGAAATATGCAAGACACGTGGGCATGATTTGTATCACTGCCCTATGATGCAGAAGTATAAGACATAACTGAAGAGTACTTTCTGTAACTTTTGTAATTCAGTAGGACATGAAGACAAAAATTGTAGAGCTATGGAGTTAATAAAGGAAATAACCTTAGATGCATACAAGATGCAGGATGAGTTGATGAAAGGACATACTGTGCCATAGTTTGGTAATGTGCAGCAATTTCAAGCAGTGTAACAGTTTCAGCAAACCCCGCAGTATAATCAAGCACCACAGTATCATCAACATAACATGGATCCACGGGGGAACGGAAGAGGACAAATGGGTAGAGGTAGAGGGCCTATTATCTACCATAATTTTCAACAACAAGGACACTATGCCAGATATTTTCCTCAACCAGCAGCAACATGTATGTATTGTCATGCAATAGATCACATGACAGAAGAGTGCCTAAAGTTAAGGAAAATTATCTAGGAGAAGAGGAATCTAAATAAATAGAATGTTGAGTGGATTGTTGCAGAAATAAGGGATCCTGGGAGAAACATCAGTATAGTGACTAGAGGAGGAGTGAAGACAGGAGCAGATGTACATGATTAGAAGAAGGAATCTCAGTGATGGATTCACAAGAACAGTCAGCCACAACAACATTTTGATGCAAAGAAGGAAAAGGAAAATTTCAAGGAAGAAAAGAAGGAGTTCCTGAAGGAGAATGAAGCCTCCACATTGAACATTGCGCTTGGGTATGATACCCATATTTTGTATATGCCTCGGTCTTTGGATCATATTTACAAAGGAGAGAAAACATGGAAAGTAAGTAACTTAAAGAATTTCTTGGAATCTTGCTTTAAATTATTTAATGAGAAGAATGTCATGGATTTGTTTAAAAATATGCTTGAGAAATATAGCATAGAAGAAGGGATAGGAACAAAACCAAAGAAGATCAATCAAGTAGATAGAAAGAAAATAACTAGAAGAGAGTTCAGATTGAATGCAAATATAGGAGACTTTAACATGGGAAATGTTATCCTAGACTTAGGATCAGATGTCAACATTTTTCCAAAGAAGACTTGGGAAGCAATGGGAGAACCTACACTAGGGTATTCCAATATCCAATTAAAGCTAGCAAACCAACAGGGAGTGATTCCCATAGGTAGATTGAAGAATACAATAGTGGATCTAGATGGTGTGCGTACCACAACAGATTTTGAAGTAATGGATATGGTGGATGAGTCTATACCATTTCCAGAACTATTGGGAATTGATTGGACCTTTGATAATCAAGCCACAATTAATTTTAAGATTAGGAAGATGATATTTAAAGCTAGGAACTTCAGGGAGCATGTGTCTGATAGTGTGCTAGAACCTGTGCCTGATAGTGTGCTAGAGGATGATGTAAACCACTTGTATAGGACTACTTCACGAGAGGAATCTTGTTTTCTTACTATGGGCTGACCCAGGTTCTAACTACAATATACCCAACAAACCCTTCTACCATTGGCCCTTCTGGATATGAAAAGGAAGCACAACTCACATAATTCACTGCACAGTCTTACCTGATATGGATTATATGGGTGGACATAGGAATCAGATGTCTGCAACCTTGGGATGGGATGTGTCTCTCTCTCAGAGGCATTAGGTCCTCTCAACAGCTAACCCTCGAATACAAATATATCATGCTACATCTAGCTCTTACCAGTGACATGGTATATGACCAACAGACTTCATTAACCATTATAACCACGTGTATTCCATAAAAACTATTCATCTATTGTATCATATGATTAAGATCTGTTTACTAACTATTCATCTACTGTATCATACGATTCAGATTTGTTTACTAACTATAACATTCCTTAACTTAGTGCTATTCTGCAGGTTATATTAGCTTATTCCTACTACACAGTGTTCATTCCTTTATCAAGAAACATATTCATCATAAAAACTTATCAACATATATGAAATCGTAAACACTAAATAAAGTCACATAAAACACATATATACCATGGTTCACGCCCCCCCTCCCTCGGGGCTACGTCCACAAACATTTGTCGCTTGGGCTCTTTATTCATATTCTTGCAAAATCTAGTGATGTGCACTGTACAATTATTTTTCCATTACATTCGACCTCCACAGATCGCATGGTCTCTCAACAAGAGCCTCTACTCAATCCAAAAATAGACCTATTACAATCTCAACAATACGTATGTCAACAACAACAACTAACCTCCTCATGGTCCTAATACATTCTACTTATAAAAAACATGGACAAAGGCCTTACAAAAACCCTAACCCTAAGTGGATTAGATTCATCCACTTTCTCCTTGACTTAATCTCGATTGGTCCTCGATCCAACTGTTGCTCCAAGTCGGTGCTTGTCCACTTTCCAACTGCTCTGCAACAACTTTTCCACTTGTAATTTCTTTTCTTGGCACTGCTTTTTTCTCTTTTTTCCGGTGTTTCTTTTCTTCTAATTCCGGTGTTCTTCCCTATTTTCCAACATTGCTTTAATTCCTTCAAAACTTCTTTAGTTTTTCCCAAAATTGGCCTGTGCCAACAAGCCCCCAACATTGACTTTGTGACTTGTCCCGAGTAACTCACAGACTCCACCATATTTCACTGCATATGTTAGTGCTTCGTACATCTCTGCTATCTGTTGGCATTGCTTCTAAGCCTAGCCTCTATTCTCTGTCATTGCTTCTACCACCTGCGCAATGACTAAAGGTCTTAATATTTCTCCCCCCTCCAAGCATATCTACTCTATGATCAATATTGATGCATAGATATCCACGACCAACCGCTTCGCCTTCTCCTGCAAGGGCTCCAACTGAGCATGTCTTGCCATATTTTATGCATGCACTGCTTTTTCCTCTGCCTATAGGCTCTTCATCTCTGCAGTCGTCTAGATCTTCTCTGGCAATGACATTGTCTTATGTTTTTTCTTTAAATCTATCATTTTTTCATGCAATTTGTCTTCCATCCCTTACAGCTCTTATACGATCCCATCCTCTAAGAGCCACAGTTGGGCGCTCTTTTCCCACAACTCTGTCATTCTATGTATATTTTGCATGATGTTTTCTGCAGATGTTGTTGCTTCTTTCTCTCTTTACACTATAAATTCTGGAGGAGAAGTAGGTATTGCATGCTCCTCTAGCTCCTTGATCTGGTCCTTATACTGCTCCTAGCCTATGTTATTTTCCTTATCTCCTCTTTCGAAGATGCTTCCTCTGATTCAACTCTGTCTAAGATGGATTGAAATACTACATTTATTTGTTTCTCCATCTCGTCCAATTTTTGTTGTGCTATCTTATTTGCTTTCCCTTCTTGTCTAACTGCCTCCTTCAGTGAGGTGTTTTCTTCCTACACCAACTGTAAGTTTGTTGCATTAGACCCTTCCCTGGATTGAATCTCCTGCACGACACTAACCTATAATTTATATAGTTCCTTTATTGGAATCTTGGGAAAATCCAAGTCCAATGTCTCAATGTCTTTTAAGGGCTTATGTGTTTTCTCCTCATCAATAAACAACATCTCCAGTGTTATTATAAAAATTTTGCTCCCCTGCGTTATGATCTGCATTGTTTCTTCAGCATTGTTATCCACAATTTTGGTCATCGTGATAATGTTATGATGATGGAAAATCAAGCTCTTCACTAAGAACACTTTTCTGAGAAAAGTTACATTTTATTGCTTCCAGAAATCATACTTTTAAGGGATGTTCGTAGGCTACCTATATATTTTCCTGCGAAAATGACTGATTCTCGCAAGCTGCATTAAGCTGGAGTGCGAGGGGTTCGCACTGTACCTAACTGTCAGGGTGTGAACATCTTCTAAAGGAAGGAAAAAGGTAAATTCTCGAACCTTCTAGACGGGAATCTTCTAGAAGCATGAGTTGACATTCGAATGGTTATTCAGGTGCTGGCATTCCAGATATCTTGGAATCATTCCTATCCAAGTAACTAATCTATTTTCTCCTATATATTGAGGGGAATGCTTATGGAAAAGGTTAGAAGCAAACTAGAAAGAGATTGATTGGAGAATTATTGAAAGCATGTATGAAGGACTGATGCTACAGCGACTAGAGACACCAGAAAGGTTATCAAAAGTGGTTGATTTTCTTCATGCATGAGCAAGTGTGTGTGTCAGATCTAGGAGCCATCGAAAGGAGATCTACAACATCAAGGCTCAGGTTGTAAGTTTCACTTTCAATTAATTCAATACAGTAATATGTCCCTTTCCCATAAAGATGATGTCACGTTATTACATAACTCCTTGATCATATGTATAGATTAGCTATTGAATATATTGATTTGCCTTCACTTCGATTGGTTTGTACTGTTTGATCTGAATGGCACAAGAGCGTTGGAGCGAAGCTTGGAACAACAGAGACCCAAGGAAGCGTTCATAAGGTATGTTCAGGATCCTTGCCTCTTAGTTCATTCAAAATTCTAGATCTAGGGAAAGTGTATTATTCTGTCCTGTTTTGTTCTAGATCCAGGTGGATCTAGGGAGATCGATTTGTGTCTGCACTTACGAATTAATCCTGAAACAAAATTGGCGACTCCACTGATGAAAATCCCTTTTTCATTATGGTTTTTGAGTTTTTCTGTGGCCATTTTCTCTAGTTTCATTTTTCCCATGTCTGGTTAGTCTTTGAGTCTTCAGGATATCCTGATAGACTTACTGGGTTCAGAAGCCTGTTTGAATTTTACTTCATTTTCAAAAACAATTGTCATCTTCAGGAGTTCTCACACTGTGTTTAACTGCAGCCTGCGAGAACTAGTCAGGTTCGCACCCTGCATATAGGGTCCAGTGCGAACACCTCGCACCTTGCTACAAGGTGGCCTGCGAGAATCCTATCTTCTCGCACTGTGTAACACTGTTTGCCTGCGAACAAGATTTTTGAAAATTTTGAAATTAAGTTTTGGTTTTTTCAATTGCTCAGATCAGTTGAATTACCTCTTTTTGGCTTATTGGATCATTGATTTATATATCTCTTGCCTTAGTTTGCTTGCTTGAACAGATTTAGGGTTTCAAGGTTTTTCTTGTCCTTTGTAGCTTGACTTTCGTTTCTTGGCTCTTATTGGCATTTTCATTCTCTCTGACTTCTGGAGTTGAGTGTGTCTGATTGGCTGAGAACTAGTGATTGGTAGAGAGTTAAGTGCTTGAGGTTTTCTCTTTTGCTTGGTGGTTCGAAAGAACATTTTTCGTTTGCATTGAGAAGACTCATTGGTTTGCTTTTTGTTTTTACTTTCATTGAAAGAGTTGATTGGGTTGTTATTGTTTGATTCTTTATGATTTGATTTTCTTTTCTTGTTAGTGAGAGTTCTTCTTGGAAAGTGAACAACAAGTTTTCTTTCAAGATTTTGTTTTTGACATTTTAAAAAACATTGAAAAATCAAATTTTAGAGTTTATTGAAGTATTTGAAAAAGACACATAGAGATTGTTTATTGATAAATGATTGTTTGAATTGACATTTGAAAGGAAATTGTGCATTGCATTGTAGTATTGAGCTGATTTGGAAAATTTTCTCTCTTTCCCATAAATAGGATTCATGGAATGAAAAGAATCATATTTCATTATCATCCTTGGATTATTTGGGTCAGAGTCATACAACATGAGTTTCACTTCCGTTACCTTTGAGTAAACAACAACTCTTAAAAAACATTACGTAATCTTAAAATTTATCTAGTAACTCTTTTCTAGGGCTCTTTTACACCAACATTTAGCTAGGCTAGTGCTTTGGAGTAGGAAGAGAGATACACTCTCCAAAAGCTCAAAAACACACAATAGCATCTTGAGTTAGGGAGTTTTGAATTCCATTGACAACATATTGTCCTGGGACGCGCTTCTAACACAAGGGTCAAGCACTAGGTCGCATTGGTGTTGGAAAAGTTACTAACCCTGCTTTGTTGACATCGGTGTAGAGATTGCACATATTACGAGGGTCACTCCGAGGTATACCCACAATTATGAGTGGAAGCCTTTGAGTTGATTTTGGGCTAGATACCCTGCCCTTGCGTGTGGATCGGACTGACGACTGTTCCCCCAGGCTGTACTGTTGTTTGTGGTGACCTTAGTGGCCTATCTCTCTAGGTTCTT
>JZKD02S0459573.1:211753-286645 GCA_000966675.3 Picea glauca | reverse complement strand
GGTTCTTACCCAAGGTGACTGTGGAGGGGAAAGTCTTCACGGTACCTGGAATCGACGTTGATCAAACTCACTCGGGCTCCTTGGAGGGTATACCCACGATTATGTGTGGGAGCCTTCACCAGGGTGTAAGTCTGTTAAGCAGGTCGTCAACGTAACTTTTCCACCTTAGCCCCGCTCCTTCTCGTCTCGTTCTTGCGACGTTGGATTTCATCACCAACTAGTGGCTTCGAAATTAGAAGGTATTGTTTGCTTGGTGATTGCTTCCTAGATTTTGTTTACTAGTGAGTGTTGTTTATTTCTCGAAGTTGGCCATAGGAATTTTCTCGCGGAGCTTGTCACTTGTTTACAATTGCTCCCTCACGGCATTCTCATAGAATGCAAGGATTATCTCCAGAGCATATGGACGATTCTCAACCTACTGGCACACCTGAGGGCTCACCCCATCAGACAAAAATCCCAATGGTTACTCCACCACACGGGGACACAAGTGACGTTCCAGTTGTCACTACACCACTTCCACAAGTAGAACGAACTAACTCTCTAGAAGATTTTCGAATTACCAATACTATAGAGGACTATTTCATTCGCCGTGGTGAACAACCTTTTGTGCGATTGAATTCTTCAGACGAAGTCGTTGTTACATATTCTGAATCAGCTGCGGGGCCTTCTCACGGTGTAGTAGGCCAAGATCCTTTTTGGTCATGTGATTTCCGACGAGTCCTTTTCGGTACGGAGTCATCCCCTGTCTACGAAATTAACCCTCCCATGTCTTCTGAGACAGAAACTACACCCGAGGCTACCACTTATCGCTTTGTTCTTCCTCCCGAGATGGCCCATCTCGTGAATACTACGAGTGTCCAAACCGAAATTACTGCAGCTACTCTTCCTCCTATCAATACCCATCGAATTCCTGATGTCATCCCGACATTACCATCCGGTTATCATGCGTTGAATGCTTTGTTGAATCCTCCTAATCCAACACCTCCGCAAACCCCAGCCGGTTCTCCAGGTGGTCCTCTTTTCCCTGGGCATCCTATTCCCGGTTTTATTCCGACACTCCCTCAGTTTCCTTCTGGTAATCCTAATCCTAGTGGCACTATTCCGACTATTGCACCAAACATGCAGATTCCCGTTGGTGGACAGGGTAGTACGGTTCCTTTTCCTTTTCCCGGACACAACACAGTTACTACACAACCTACGGTTGGCACACAACTTCCGGGTGGAACTATACCTACAGTAGGGGGACCAACCTCACCTTTTGGACAAAATATACCTCTTGAATTGGCCCAGTATTGGAATCAACTTCTACAAAACTTTCCTCAAAATGATGTGGGGAAGCAGACTGTCCCTACCATTGGCCAACCTTATCCAGGGGTAACTAATCCTATTTGGGGTCAGAGTCACACTACTCAACCTCAGGTCCCTACTCAAACTCAAGGTTACAATCCTTGGGGCTACTATCCTATCCGGCCACCACCGAATCAACCAGGGTCTTTCCTCTACGGACAGTCTGCTTACGCTCCTACTGGTTTTCCGACAGGGCTTCCACCCCAAATCCATCAGTACCCGCAAATAAACCGACAGTTGCCTTTTCTTCTACTTTGGATTTGCCAGATTTGTCTAGGATCCTAAATGATCCTATTCGTCACTCTACCTAATGGCCTGCTATTCCTGCTAAGCTCCCATCGGATATTCCGAAATTCGATGGCAAGGCGGGAGAGGACCCAAATAATCATGTCTTGACTTTTCATTTGTGGTGTTCATCCAACTCGTTGATGGACGACTCCATTCGTCTACGCCTTTTTCAACGAACCCTTACCGGTTCAGCTGCGAAGTGGTATATTGAATTGCCACGGGGTTTCTTTTCAGATTTCAACACCTTAGCTATGGCTTTTCTCACACATTACTAGTTACCAATCCATTACGATACTGGGACTGAGATCCTGACTTCTTTCAAACAAACTAAAGGTACTCACATCTCGGATCATATACATGAGTGGAGACAGAGATGACGTCTCATCAAACTTGAACTCCCTGATCAGTTACTGGTCGAATGGTTCACGAAATCCTTTGTGAACGAAATTGGTAAAGACATTTCTATGGGTGGTGTTGTTACAGAAGAGTAGGCTATAAGTCGCACTCATTATCTTGATCTCGTTTATTCACAAACGGGAACACTTTACGATTTACTACCTGAACTACCTCATCCTGGTACTTCCAGCACTTCAACTGCTCCAGCTGCTTCACATGCAGCTGATGGTGTGATTGGTACTACTCATACCCACTCACATTCTTTTTCAACTATAACCCCTAAACCCAATTCTTCTAATGTTCAAAGTGCTCTGTCTCCTGCTCCTCCCACCAGTAAAACCTCTGAAGTGAACGTTGTTCAATCTACGCCGACCGGTAAAAATAAATCAAAGAAAGGGAGAGACAAGAATAAGGAGAGTAAAAATAATAATCAAAATGAGCAAACTAAAACCCCTCCTGTTGAAGATCGGGATAAGCGCAAACCCCGCTACCCTTGCCTTATCTGTGGTGACGATCACTACACGAAGGATTGTCCTAGACGTGCCGAAGTTAATAAGTTCCTTCAAGGGACGCCAAAACCCTCTACGCCGACAGTCTTGTCCCAACCCTTCCCGTCTCAGCAACAGGCCTCCTTGGTCATCCATGACCAACCATCTACTTCTACGACATCATATGTTTTGATGTGCACCGGTGATTCTAAGAACAATGACATTGCCATTGCAACTAGAGCCAAAGATTATTCTCCATCTAAGGAGAAGGTTGACGATTTACCTCCTGCTTTGGTACAACCCTCTCCAACACCTCCACCTACCAACGGTCCTCTTTATCTCGAACGACCGAGCTCTGATACAGTACTTCGACCCCCGAAAGATGTCGTTAAGAAATCAACATTCAATCCTCACGCTCGTGCGGCCCATAACTATAGCATTGTCGAAGATCTGGCCCAAGCACCTTCAGTGATGTTTGCCCTTGAAGTCCTTCAGTCTTTTCCTGCGCAACAAAGGGCTCTGTTGAAAGCTATAGGTGGAATTGATCCTACAGATACGAATTTGATAGTCTTTGACTTGGAAGACCATATTCCAAGGTTACCCCCACAGCTTGCATTTTAGATACAAGTTGTTGTCTCAGACAAGAACATCTGTCGAACTGTTATTAATGAGGGTGCCTCTACGTGTGTAATGTATTTTACCTTTTGGAAAGCCATTGGCTCTCCTCCTTTAACTGAATCAAAAAATACTTTGAAATCCTTCAATGGATTAGGTTTTAAGCCTTACGGTGTTCTTCCATCGTTTCCTGTTACTCTCGAAGGCAAGACAGTCCAAGTTGAAGTGGAAGTTTTCGATGCTCCTCTAGATTATAATCTTCTTCTTGGTCGTAGCTGGATAGATTCTATGCGCGCTGTTGTGTCAACACTTTTCCATGTAGTTTGTTTTCCTCATCGAGGAAAGGTCATTACAGTTTATCAACTTGCCTTCTTTAATTCCGATACTCGCACTGGCAACGTGTCGTTTATAGCTAAAACCCCACCGGGTTACGAGAATGTTGGAGTCGGTCTTTTAAAAGACTCTTCGTTAATGGGTACTTTTCCCATACCACCACCACAAGATATTCTACCCCCGTCAGTTGCTTCTATTAATATGATCTTCATTGTGCCTCATGAGCTTCTGGTGTCTTTTGACCCTTGGATAGTCCCTGATCCAGGAGATCATCCTCGTTTCGGCGACGTCATGTCGTTAAGTCCGATTGAGTCTGCTTATCACGCGATTCAATCGGCAACACCTTCTATACCCTCTCTGGAGGAGTTGTCTCCTGATCCTTTCCATGTTATCTTTCCCACTGATGAGATGATCATGTTCGTCATGGCCGATACACCTTGGGACGATGGGCATCATTGTTCCATATTGTTTCTGGAACAACACACTCTCAAGAATTACCAGTGGATTTCGACTCCGTCGACCGTTGTTGTCATAACGACCGTTCCGGGATCTACACGTGATGTGTTTGTGGAAGGGAACCTCAGTAATATTTCTCTCACGATACCCATTAATATTTCAGTTAAACCTGGGATAGTTGAAAATGTTCACATTGGAGCTTCGTGTTCTCCAGAGGAAATTGTCACCTATACTGCTTTGTTCAAAGAATTTTGTGATATTTTTGCATGGCGTTATGAAGAGATGTCAGGTATCGACCTAGCTATTGTTGTGCATGAGATAAAAACATACCCCGGAGCTAAACCAGTCCGACAGCACCTCCATCATGTCCATCCACGTAAAGCGGCAACTATCAAACTCGAAGTTGAAAAACTTCTTAAAGTCGGTTTTATTTATCCCGTGGCTTTGACAGAATGGGTTTCCAACCCTGTATCGATTGATAAGAAAGGTGGTAGTATACGTGTTTGTGTTGATTATCGGGATATTAACAAATCATGTCCGAAAGACAACTTTCCAACCCCTTTCGTCAACCAGATCGTCGATGACTGTGCCGGCAGTGAAATCTTTTCTCTCATGGATGGATTCTCCAACTATAATCAAATTAACATCGCTCCTGAGGACCAACATAAAACTGCTTTTATTTTTCCTTGGGGTACTTTCTCCTATAGAAAAATTCCCTTCGGTCTTAAGAACGCAGGTGCAACGTTTCAACGTGCTATGTCTTATGCGTTTCATGATATAAAGCATATCGTTCAACCTTATTTGGACGATTTTCCAGCTCATTCTATGCGCCAAGTTGACCACCCCACTCATCTCCGAGCAATTTTCGTTCGTTTTCGGTTCTATCGCATTCGTTTAAACCCTCATAAATGCGTCTTTTGCATAGAGTCCGACCGTCTTCTCGGTTTCATTGTTTCACGTCAAGGGATCCGGGTAGATCCTATTAAGGTTGAGGCGATTCTTAATCTCCCTCCTCCTTCTTCACTGCGCCAGTTACAAAGTTTGCAGGGGAAAGCAAACTTTCTTCGTCGTTTCATCCCTAATTACGCTGAGATTACTCATGGTTTCACCCGACTATTAAAGAAAGATTCTGAGTTCGTTTGTGATTCAATTGCTAACAATTATTTTGAGGCCTTGAAGTTATCCCTCACCCGAGCTCCGCTTCTCTTTCCTCCTGATTATAGTCGTGATTTCTTTCTGTATCTTGTTGCCTCCGAGTATACCATTGGCATGGTTTTAGTTCAAGAGGATGATAAGCACGATGAACATGTTATCTATTACTTGAGTAGAAGTCTATCATCAACGGAAATCAAGTACCAACATGTTGAGAAACTGGCTTTGGCTGCTGTTCAAGCAGTTCAACGTTTTCGCCATTATATTCTCTCCAGGAAAACTACAGTGATTTCACATTGTAACCCCATGCAACATATATTGACACGTCAATTGTTGGGGGGCAAGTACTCCAAGTTGATTGTGATTCTTCAGGAGTTCGACTTGGAATTCGATCGCGCCACGTCGAAGAAATCCTTAGTTTTTGCTGAGTTAATTTGTGATTTTCCCCACTTTTCCATGGAAAATGTAGCAGTCGATTCATTACCTGATGAAACGCTTTTCCTGATCAACATTGATGATATTTGGTATGGATATATCATTATATATCTCCAAACTCAGACTTTTCGGCCTACTTTGTCTAGTAATGAACAACGTCGCATACGTTACCAGGCTCGTCAATACATTATCCTTGGCAATACTCTTTACCGTCGTGGAATTGACTCTGTTTTCCGACGTTGTTTGACTTTCGATGAAGCTAAGAAAGATTTGAATGACTGTCATTCTGGAGCATGTGGTGGTCATATGTCTGGGTATGCTACTGCCCATAAAATCTTGCGTGCAGGATATTTTTGGCCTTCCTTGTTCAATGACTGCATTACTGTTGTTCAGAAGTGTCATGCATGCCAGACCTATAATCAGAAGATTCGGTCACATCCTGCTCCCCTTCATCCTGTAGTCTCAGTAGGTCCTTTTGCAAAATGGGGCATTGATTTCATGACATGTCACCCTCACTCGGCCGAGGGGCATGGTTACATTATTGTAGCTGTTGATTATTTTACAAAGTGGGCCGAGGCGATGCAAACATTCGATAATACTGGAAATACTGCATCGTTATTTCTTTTCAACCATGTCATAACTCGTTTTGGTGTTCCTCAGGCTATCGTTACTGATCACGGTAGTCATTTTAGGAATTATATGATGTCTGAACTTACGGAAAAGTTGGGTCTTTGTCATGATAGCTCAACACCATATTATCCGCAGGCTAATGGCCAGGTCGAAGCAATCAATAAGGTTCTTATAACTATGATTCAACGGATGATAGGAATACATAAAACCAGCTGGCACACGATGTTGTTTTCAGCATTGTGGGCATATCAGACATCTGTTAAATCCACTACGGGATTTACGCCCTTTCGATTAGTTTATGGCATGGAAGCCATTCTACCAATAGAATGTGAAATACCTTCTCTGAAGCTAGCTGTAGAACTCTTACCCAATACTTCTGCTGAAGAGGAACGTCTATTGTATCTGATGCGATTAGACGAGACCCGACGTGATGCCACTTTAGTAATAGAAGCCCAAAAGAAACGTGTTAAGGCACAATATGACAATCATGTCAAGCCTCGTGTTTTCTCTTAAGGTGATCTTGTTCTTCTATATGAACAGGATAAAGATGTCCTAGGAGCCGAGAAATTTGAACCAATGTGGCGTGGGCCTTACATTGTTAGCAAAGTTTTGGAAAAAGGAGCGTATGAGCTGGTTGATTACGATGGTATACCTTTGAGTGAACCCAAAAATGGGTTATACTTGAAGAAGTACTATGCATAAGTCATTTGTGCACAAGTACTTGTATTATATGTATCATACTATGTGTGTGTGATTAATTTAGTTTGATTTTGACGTTATCTCGTCTCTGCCCTTACGTCACATTGTGTTTGATTGTCATATGTCCGAGTATTAGCTACCTTATATTGGCTTCGCTCATGGAGCTAGCCATAGCACTCGGAACTTAGCTTCCGCTCCATGGGCAATCTATGCCCCAAAAAACGAACTTATATCTTTACGAGGTGTATGTCTTGGCCGAGCAACCAACAACATCGCAGAGTATAGCATCGTTATTGAATTATTGGTTGATGCTATTTCTCTCGGAATTCGTCATTTGGTTGTGCGACTTGACTCGCAGCTTGTAGTACTACAACTAAGTAATGTATATTCTATTCGAAGTCCTACTTTATTAAGGGTATATTTGCAGATTCACCTCTTGGAACGGTATTTTGATCACATTGAATATCAACATATTCCTAGACGTCTTAATACATTAACAGATGCTTTAGCTAATTATGTATTGGACAGACATTTAAATAATTTATAAATCAAACACATTAAAATGTACACAATGTAAAGTAAAGCGGTATAAGCCGTGTATATATATATATAATGATAAAAAGAGTTTGTTTTTACAAAATGTTTGTCCGAAGACCAAAATATCAAAAATTGAAGCTCATAGCTTCTACATAGTGACGTCATGGATGACGTTCACGATAACACACTACAGTCCTAGAAACTCTGCGGAGCAGTCGACCCATGGCTGCGGAAACCCCCACAGTGTGACGTTGATCGCGTCGTGGAATCTCTTCCAGAGTCATATCTGGAATGTCTACCATCAGACCCTCTAAATTCTGCTCCATGACCTGGTAATCCTCGGCATACTTCGGTAATATTGCTGCTGCTTCTCCTCGTCGCTGGATAGGAGAACTACCAGCAGGTCTATATGGTCCAATGTCTGTGTTATCAACAAGTATTTGGTGTTAGTCTTCGGGTAAATCTATGAAACAAAAACATTTAAATATGATAAAATTCAAAAACATTTAAAAACAAAAAATTTGTGTACTTCTTACTGAGGTCTCCCCACTGAGCGTCTTCAGGTAGTGCTAGATCCATATCTCCTCGAAAATCCAACCCAGCGTAGGCGTAGTCGTCGATCATTAGCATCTGGTTCTGCAACCAGTCAAAGAAAATATCGTCATATTTGACGATTGGTCCTGCCACATGTCGGGCCATGAGCCGACACCATCGTAACATCCTCGGATCTCTAGGACCCGGAAAGTGCCACTCGGCCTGCAGACGAAGCACAGGGACCCTCTCTAGGAAGAAGGACACTAACAATGATCCATATCCAAACTGTTTAAGATCTCCATGCCTGCACTTAGTCAACTGTTTTTTGATACTGCGTAATACTGCATCAGCCCAGTTAAATACCCGAGGCTCAGTAGGCTAAATGGCGTACTGGAAATAGCTCTGTAATGCCATATGGGGAGTGGCACTTCCAGCCATCCGAGCAATCGTGAAGAGAATAGTGCAGAGAGTCAAGTCAGTTACTCCCCAAATTGCCACTTTCCATTTCTTCCTTTCGGCCTCAGGTACGCAGTATTGGTTGCAATATTCGCTCATTTTTAACCCACCTGCTCTGCTACCGGTCAGACTGACATAGGACCCACGCCTGGATAATCTGGTCAAGAAATATATGTCCTCGATGTCAAGAGTTAATGTATGAGCTCCCACAATGAAAACTTGCTGGTCCGGATCCCACATTCGGACTAGGTACTCCAGTAATCGAACTTGGGCTATCATGCCCGGGATACGGAAGTATTTTAAGAGACCACAATCTCTTAGTGAAGCTATGGTGGGAGGATGGTTTTCGGCATTTGTATTATCCTCCTCATGTTCACGTTCTTTCCATTCGAGCACCATGCTTGTGGCTATTTACCTGCATAAGAAACATATGAAGATGATTAATGATCTTATTCATAACATAAATGTTTTCTATTGGCTAAACGTTTCATAAATTTTTGAGTTATGCACTGCTCGCAGGTGCCATACTATGCACAGTGCGAACTTCTCGCAGGCGGCTTAAGGCCCACCTGCGAGAACGAGTCATTCTCGCAAGTCCCGTATGGGCCACCTGCGAGAATGCCTCCACGCAAATAGGGTTCAAAAAACTAACTTAAAACTGAACTTTTAACCAATGAAATCATAATTTTGAACCATGAAAAGATCAGGAATGGAGAACTTACCAAAATGTTGTTGACGGCTCGTCAAACGATCACCCGTAGCTCCCGGAAATCAACACCGAATGTAGAGGGTAAAATGAGGGTTTTTTGGAACTCAATGGTAAAAGTGTGAAATGATATGGTAAATTTTGTTATTAACTCATTTTAATTACTTTTTACTATATCAAATGTGGGTTTTTTATGTTTATTTATTATTTAACCCTAATCACTAATGTGAAAATGAGTAAAATAACTTGCAGGTGAGAAACATGGATGATTATGGACAGAATTTTTCTACGGTGTGGTGTGATTTTGATTGTTTTCTATGGTTTTGACATAAAACCTCGAGCACCTTTTGTCCATTCTTGCGCTTGTGAAAAACATAAGAACGTGATCGAGCGTCGTTTTATCACTTTTTCGGGCTCATTGTGGTTATACAAAAAAGGAACCCCCCTGGAGTTTTCTTTAAGCTCTTTTCAAACTCTCTAAACATGAAAAGATCGTCGAGTGACCTTGCTATTTTCATGCTCGATAAAGTATTTGAAGTATGCGTCCTTCGAGCGATAGTTTAACCCTTTTTCGGTCTCGTTGGACTATTGTACGAAAAAAGGAACTGAGAGAGTTCTCTTTTAAGTGTTTTTCCAAACTCTATAATCTTGAAAAACCTTCGAGTTTACTATTTTTGGACTCGTTAAACAAACATTGACAGACCCGTGATGGGACCGAACCACTCCTTCCTAGGGTTCATTAAAAATACTCCGAGGAACTCGTTCGAAGGATGAGCTTATATTAACAAGCATATGTGATCCTCTTCAAGCTTACGTAAAAATAAAGAGGTACTTGCCAGAAATGGTGGGGAAAAATTTGGGAAAGGGATATGTTTCATCTTTGTATTGATTGGCAGTGAATGTCGCTCTTGAACATGACACCCCCTATTCATCATTTGAAGCCGGTTTGGGAAATCCACTTGTCTCTCATTCGATTTGATAACAAGGTATTTCCATGTGTCGTTTTTGAGTCAATGCTGCCGAATCATTGGTCGTGTTGTTCATATGTTCAAGAGAAGTCTGTCTGAAACCTCTATTGAGTCGTCCATTTGCAGTTATCCATTCCTTCCGTGTCGGCCTTCCCTGTGTCCAAATTCCAATTGCCACATACTCTGTTTCACTTTCAAACTCAGTTACTTATTTCGTGTCATTGATGGGGGATACATCAAGGCCCTCCTGTGACGATTTTTGTTCCGTCGACTTCAGCACATTATCCGGAATCAAAACTTAGAAATTATTTCTGTACCTTGGAGCTTGCATGCCTCAATGGAAAGTTTCCTTGCTTTCGACAGTGGGTTTACATCATTGACCCCTGATCGAAATATTCCGTCGGATGTTAGACATCAACTCATTTATTCACAGTCGATGGATTGTACTTTAGTACCTTGGGAGTCATTGACATCAATGGTGATTTCCCTCGCACTTGTTAACGGTTACATCAATGGCCGGTAATCAAGTGGTTTCTACCATGTTCGACTTCAACACATGTAATCATATGGTTAGATTCGTACTTTGGGTGATGAGATTGAAGACCCTGGATATTGTCTTAAGTGATCTAGGTTGCGATGGAGTATGTATAGTTTGCGACACATAGATCCATTGTGTATGTTTCGTGGCTATGTCGTCTTGATTGAAAATTTGTCGCATAGATCCACAGTGTATTCAGGTGGCTATGCTATATTATGACTGCATGGATCCACAGTGTATGATTGGTGGCCATGACCTTTTTTTATGATGTCATCAGTCTATGGTCTGAGTATGGGAATGCCTACCTCAGGAATTGGTATACATGATATTCTGCCTATGCTTGGATGTTTGCAGGTTTCCGATTAGATGTGCTCTTGGTTCTTGACACACACATGCAACTTACAAAGTCTATCGACTGTCACTGGTTCCAATCTCAGACTTTGGGGGGCATTATGTTATCCACAATTTTGGTCATCGTGATAATGTTATGATGATGGAAAATCAAGCTCTTCACTAAGAACACTTTCCTGAGAAAAGTTACATTTGTTTGCTTCCAGAAATCATACTTTTAAGGGATGTTCGTAGGCTACCTATATATTTTCCTGCGAGAATGCCTGATTCTCGCAGGCTGCATTAAGCTGGAGTGCGAGGGGTTCACACTGTACCTAACTGTCAGGGTGCGAACATCTTCTAAAGGAAGGAAAAAGGTAAATTCTCGAACCTTCTAGAAGGGAATCTTCTAGAAGCATGAGTTGGCATTCGAATGGTTATTCAGGTGCTGACATTCCAGATATCTTGGGATCATTCCTATCCAAGTAACTAATCTATTTTCTCCTATATATTGAGGGGAATGCTTATGGAAAAGGTTAGAAGCAAACTAGCAAGAGATTGATTGGAGAATTATTGAAAGCATGTATGAAGGACTGATGCTACAACAGTTAGAGACACCAGCAAGGTTATCAAAAGTGGTTGATTTTCTTCATGCATGAGCAAGTGTGTGTGTCAGAGCTAGGAGCCATCGAAAGGAGATCTACAACATCAAGGCTCAGGTTGTAAGTTTCACTTTCAATTAATTCAATACAGTAATATGTCCCTTTCCCATAAAGATGATGTCACGTTATTACATAACTCCTTGATCATATGTATAGATTAGCTATTGAGTATATTGGTTTTCCTTCACTTCGATTGGTTTGTACTGTTTGATCTGAATGACACAAGAGTGTTGGAGCGAAGCTTGGAACAACAGAGACCCAAGGAAGCGTTCATAAGGTATGTTCAGGATCCTTGCCTCTTAGTTCATTCAATAGTCTAGATATAGGGAAAGTGTATTATTCTGTCCTGTTTTGTTCGAGATCCAGGTGGATCTAGGGAGATTGGTTTGTGTTCACACTTACGGATTAATCCTGAAACAAGCATGGACTCCTTCCCTAGCCTTCACTGGTTTGTCTTTTTGTTGCTACTCTGCCCTGATTTTTAATTGCTCCAGTACAGTCTTTACCTCTTGTACCTATTCCAAGATTGAATCTATGTTCTTCTCAGCATTCTCCCACACCTCTAATAGTCGATCTTCGACTGTGGTGGCTACCAATTCCACGTCATCTGTTGTCAATGATGTTTCCATTGGTTTTATGTGGGCCTTCGCCTTATTTCTAGAGCCACTTGCTTGCTCCCCTGTTCTCTTTATTTGGACATTTGATGGCTAAGATGCCTTTGGAATCTGTGTATCCGTGCCTATATCCTACCCAAGTTCTTCCTCCATGGGCATAACTTGTGTCTTTATTTGTACTTCTTATGCGCACACCTTCTTTGTTGTACTTCTTGGTACCTGCTATGTGCGCAGTGGAACTCATGTAGAACCATGTTGTGATTTCTTTTGAGTCCTTATTTTCTTTTGGATGGGGTTGCTTGACCCCACTTGGCCCTGTGTGGCATTCTTCTTCTTACTAGCGTTGTTCCTTCCTGTCTGTTGCGCGAGGAATGTTCTACCCTGCATCTGCGTTTGTACTGTTGGTGTTTTTTTGGGGATAATTAGCACTTTCCACTCCTGGACCTACATCTAGATATCATGCGTTGTCATGCAGTAACTCAGTTGTAGCCACTCCTTGGTTAAATCCCTCTTTTCCTATAGCCACAGCCTATGGTACAATGCTTGGAAATTTGTTATCTGTCCAAACTCTTGGAAAGTTCCTGGGGAAATCCTACATGTGTCTGCTAACCGATTCTATATCTCTATCAAGCATAGCATGAATATGTCGTTGTTTATTTTCTTTTCCTTTGGGTCTGTTGTGCTTCAAAGTGACGTGTAGCAGGATGTGCCACACTTTCATGTCCTCTACAAGAACATATTGTATGTTGGTTCTTTCCATCCTATCAATCCAATGAGGATGAGTAACCACGAGTAGTGGAACTCAAAGCCCTAATCATGTGTTTACTTCCAATCCTCCAAGAACAAGTTAAGTAGATAAGGGCCCCAACTCATCGAGCTCCCCTTCGTGCACTGATCCTGATTGCCCTGTTACCTCTCTTCAAGCCATACTTTGCCTTGATTTTGTTGGAGATGGATTTTTCTTTCATTTTATCCTCTAAGTGCTGCTCTAGCTTCTCCAAATCCATGGGTAGCCCTGTGATTGTTGCAATAAAATCAACATTGATAGGCACTGGCCTATCCATCCATAGGATTCTTCCATGTACCCTTGCTAGGAGTTGCTTCACACATCCATTGATGTGTTTACCACACCCAAAGTGTGGTATATCCAGTAAATTCATTATTCCCATGTTGTAGAGCCCCAGGATCCACTACGCATGCTCCAACAGTGGTGCGCCTGATGGGCCTTCTCCCCTGATCCTCAATAGTTTTGTGGCGCCAAATCTAGGAATTTGACTGTGTCTGCTACGTCATGATCAGAGTATTTGATGGTGTCTACTCCTCCCACCATCTCATCATCGGCCTTCACTCCCTCAGGGATTTTTGGCATCACGATTGTCAATTTCTCCTGTGTGCATGATATTCCTTACGCACTTCTCTCAGCTCACACCTTCTTCTTCCCTTACGAGGGAAACACCCCGACCTCTGGTATTCCTTGGCACTTTATTTCATGCTCTTCTTCTAGCTCTAGGTCGTGTTTCACTGAATCTGTGGCTTGCTCACTCTTTTGTGGCCCTTTTCCCTAGATGTGTCATATTTTGTCCTCTCTACGTCCACCTCCTGCTGCTCGGCCTCCTGTGCTTGGTTTTGTTCCTCCTCCACGTGTGTGGTAGTAGGATCATACTGCAACGTGTGAATATAATCCACATACACAACTGTGGGCATCTCTTGCATCCCTGTTTATGTCACCTGAGCACTACTTCTCATGTTTCTCCTGACCCTGCTCGGTGCTCCAAATCTCTACTAAAATTTGAATCGCTAACCACAAATCTCCACTTGTTATTATCACTTCACACTCTCTCACGCTCAACTCTTGCTCTTTGTTCTTCTCCTTAGTAAAAAAAACTCAAATCGCCAAATTTCCCCCCTTTTCCAACTTTTTAGCAGGATGGTGAAATGACAGTTGTTCCACACTGACATTTGTCGCTTTTTCACTTTTTCCTATACGCTCCACTTTTTGTGTCTGTCAATTATTTTCTAGCGCGCAGTGTCTTCAACACTGGTTTTTCTGCGGCGCACTTGATAATGCTAACAATTTTATTACATCAAAATCTCTAATGTTCTCCTATCTTTTTATCTTTTTGTTACCTTTATTCTTTTTATGGATTTTTTTTCTTTCTTCTAACATCTACTATATACAATATTTACAATCATACCTTCTCTCTGTTCTTACCTCAAGTTGTTAGGTCGACTGTCTTGATACAGTTTCAGTCGAATTCCATTCACTAATCCTCGTATATTCTTCCCTGCAAGATCTTTCAGTTGCACAACACCTCCATTTGTGATAGCCTCTACTTGATAAGGCCCTAACCAATGCATCTTAAACTTCCCACGGTGTTGTAGATATTTTCTGTCATAGAGGAGAAATAGATCTCCTTCCTTAAATATTTTATTCTTTATGTGCCTATCATGCCAAGATTTGTCCTTTTCTTTCTGTACCTCTTGGTGAAATCCTGCCAAAATTATGTCTTCTTCCAACTCCATTAGTTGATCCAATATTTCCTGCGCAACACCTTCTTCTGTCATGTTGGTGATTGTTGAAATGCGCATAATAGGTATTAAATAATCCAATGGAACCACTGCTTCCTTCCCATACACCAGTATAAATGGTGCATGTCCTTAAATCTTCTTGCATGTAGTTATGTAAGCCCATAATATTGTTGATACCTTCAAATCCTAATCATCCCTATTCACATTGCAAATCTTTGTCAATGCATTTTCTAGAATCTTGTTGAAATATTCTACTATACCATCTTCCTGGGGATGGTAAGGTATGCTCTTCTGATTATGTATATTGAATTATTTTTTCATAGCTCTAATTGTATTGTTAATGAAATGAGTTCCCTAATCACTCAATAAAATTCTAGGACATCCAAATCTGGTCACTATGTTCTCAAAGAGAAACCGTACTGCATTTTTTGCACTACAATCCTTCACTGGGGCTTCTTCTTCCCACTTGGTTAAGTATTCTATTGAAATGATGATGTATCTGGCTTCGGATCTCCTTGTTGGTGGATTAATGGGTCCAATGAAATCCACAACCCATTTATGAAATACATGTAAATTTACTTGGGGCATAAGTGGCATTCCATAGCTTCTGGATGGTTTCCCCACCCTCTAATAGACATCACAGGTCTAACAGTATTCCTTTGCATCCTTGCGTATTGTAGGCCACCGTAATCCTACGTGCAACACCTTCTGTGTTGTAGGATTTCCTACATCATGCCCTCCAACTATCCCTTCATGTGCTTCTGCTAGCACCATGGAGCGTTCATGCTCCATCACACATCTTCTTAGAAATCCATCTACCCCTAGCTTATATAAATGACCTACAATCAACTAATAGTCTGCAACACGCACTACCAACTACTTTTTCTGCACGACAGTAAATTCTTTGGGAGACATTCTTGTGCTCAAAAATCCAACAATGTTAGCAAAATAATCATCAGCATTCTGAACAGAAAATAAGTTAGCATCAGGAAAATTCTCCTCCAAGTTCCTCGGCTCCTCTCCATTAGTAATTCTTGATAGATGATTTCGTCCTACATTCAACTTCTCTGGTTTTACTATGATTTCAAAATCATATTCTTGAAACAATAACAACCATTTACAGATCATTCCCCCTAACACTGGATTCTTAACTAGGTACTTCAATGCGAAATGATCTGTAAACATCTTAAAATGTTGACCCAATAAATAATGTCTAAACTTTTGTAAGGCATATACCATAGCCAGACCTTCCCTTTCTATAGTATTATATTTCTTCTCAGACTCAGATAATTTTCTACTAGAAAAATATATTGGGTGATCAATGTCTCTTTCACCTGGTTGTGCCAATACTGCTCCAAGTGCAATGGATGAAGTGTCCACAAGAACATGAAATTCCTTTGTCCAATCTGGAAAGCTCAAAATTGGTGTTGTCACCATCTTCTCTTTCAGTATGTCCAAGCTCTCTTGGCATTCATTGTTCCATTGAAACTTGATGTCTTTATTTAGGAGCTTCCCCATGGGCGGAGTAATCTTTGCATAGCCCTTTATGAATTTCCTATAGTACCTTGTATGGCCCAATTTTGCTCTCAACTGGCGCACTGACTTTGGTGGTGGTAAATTGACAATAACAACAATCTTTGCAGGTCTACTATCAAGCCTTGTTTTCATACAATGTGTCCAAGTAGGATGCCAAACGATGTACTAAATATACATTTCTTAATGTTCAAGGAAATCTGACATTGCCTACATCTCTCTAACATTAACCTCAGAATTTCTCCATGGTCCTTCAATAAATTGAATATTGTCCAGACATCGAGATAAACTCCTAAAAATTTATGTATAAAATCCTTAAATGCAGCTACTATTATGGAAAATATTTTTTGTGCATTCTTTAAACCAAATGGCATTATTGTGTACTGATAATACCCCCACTCTGTTGCAAATGTGGTTTTGTACCTGTCCTCCAAAGCAATTCTGATATGATGGTAACCTGAAAATCCATCTGTGAAGGAGTAGACTTCATGTTCTCCCACATTCTCTAAAACTTCATATGTAAACGGAGTAGGAAAAGGATCATGCATGCATGCATCATTTAACTTCCTTAGATCCACACATATCCTAATCCCTCCAATATTATTTTCCTAGACCACCATTGGACTAATCCATTATGATTCTTCCACAGGCGCTACGATTCCTAACTCTAGCATTCTGTCAATTTCTGCCTTAACCTTCTTCTTATAGATGGGGTTTAATCTGTATGTTCTCTATCTAACTGGCCTTGCATCTGGTCTAAGGGGTATCTTCATTTCTCCAAGTTCTCATGCTACCCCTTTCATCTATGAAAATGTGGCTAGGAATAAGTCATTGTATTCGCGCAATAATTTAGTTATTTTTTTCGTTGTCTCACTATCCCAATAATCTCCAATGATAGTTATCTTGGGTTTCTATTCAGTCCCAATATTGACCTTCTTAATCCTCATTGGTGCAGTAAATTCTTTTGATTGTAACTGAGGTCCTTCTAACCCTATTTCTCCTTCTCCTTCTATTATATATATGTCACGTGGGTTGTCTTCTACTTCTTCATCCTATGCAACCTGATAACAGTAAACTAATTGTTCAAGTGTTTATTTTCTATAATCTTTGTCTACTATCGCTGTATCTACCCCTATTCTTGAAATATCTTGTTTTTCATCCTCTGTAATGCTAGATCCATCCATGGATTCTCACTTTCAAATGAAAAAGTTTTAATAAAGTTTCGTTGCATTGTGCCCCAACTCACAGTTTCTCTACATAGTTCCTACTCATTGTACCAATTTGTAGGTATTCCTTCCAATGTATGAAAAAAATAATGCGTTCATTCCCTTGGTGGTACCAATCTCTAGTTAGTGACATAATCATTTATATGATGTCTTGGGTTCCATCTTCCATCATACTTCTGTAAAGGTTTATCTTGTTGGCTCCTACCATATTGTATGCGCATCAGTCACTTACACTGATACCAGTCCTGAATTACCTCCTTATGTGCACCCCACCATCATTCAGGTGTGTCCCTTAGTGTTATATCCAAAACTAGTAATCTTTGACTATCCAAAACCTCTGATTCAAACTCTATCAGGAAGTTTTCTAAATTTTCCTCTTTAGTAAATGTGGGAAATTGTCTTACTTATTTCCCAACCCATCTTACTGCGCGTGTAACTCTGGCTCACTTCATAGTAGAGACTTCATGTAATATTTGCTACCATTTTTCTACTCCAATATCTGAATATGACATATCAGAATTGATACTCCTCCAACTGAATACTCAATCTGCAGTAGAATTCACATAGTCTTCCTCTCGCATACTAGTCATATACAATTGGTTGACATAATCCTATAGAACACTGTCAAGCACAGGTTCTACATATCTTTCACAATCGGGGTGATCTAAAGGTGCTACTACCCTGAAGTTCCCAGCTTCAAATATCATTAGCCTAGTCTTCAAATTAATTATGGCATGATTATCAAAGGCCCAATCAATTCCCAATAGTGATGGAAATGGTATAGACTCATCCACCATATCCATTACTTCAAAATATGTTGTGGTGCGCACACCATATAGATCTATTGTTGTATTCTTCAATCTACCTATGGGAATCACTCTTTGTTGGTTTTCTAGCTTCAACTGGATATTGGAACACCCTAGTGTAGTTTCGCCAATTGCTTCCCAAGTCTTCTTTGGCAATATGTTTACATCTAATCCTAAGTCTAGGATAACATTTCCCATATTAAAGTCTCCTATATTTGCATTCAAACTAAAATCTCTGCTAGTTCTATTCTTTCTATGGACTTGATTGATTTTCTTTGTTTATGTTCCTAACCGTTCTTCTATACTATATTTCTCAAGCATATTTTTGAACAAATCCATGGCATTCTTATCATTAAGTAATTTAAAGCAAGATTCCAAAACATTATTTAAGTTTCTTTCTCTATTTGTTGGGACCTTTGTAAGTATGAACTAAAGACTAAGGCATATCAAAAATAGGAGTATCATACATTTGTGTAGTGTTTTATGTGGAAGCTTCATTCTCCTTCAACAACTCCTTTGCTTCCTTGAAAGTTTCATTTTCCTTCTTTGCATCAAACTATTGTTGTGTCTGAGTGTTCTTCTGAATCCAACACTGAGATTCCTTCTTCTGATCCTGTGCATATTCTCCTGTCTTAAATCCTCCTCTAGTCACTATATTGATATTCCTCCTAGGATCCCTTATTTCTGCAACAATCCACTGAACATTCTGGTTATTTAGATTTCTCTTCTCCTGGATCTTTGTCATTAACTTTGGGCACTCTTCTGTCACATGTTTTGCTACGTGAAAATAAACACATGTTGTCACTGGTTAAGGATAGTCTCTGGCATAGTGTCCTTGTTGTTATATGGCAAATAATAGGCCCTCTGCCTCTACCCATTCCTCCTCTTCCTCTACCTCTGAATCCTCCTATGTTCTCCTATGGATCCATGTTCTATTGATGATATTGTGGTGCCTAATTATACTGCGGGGTTTGTTGAAACTGTGGCACTTCTTGAAATTGTTGTGCATTGCCAAAATGTGGCGCAATTTGTCCTACCATCAACTCAGCCTGCATCATGTATGCATCTGAGGTTATTTCCTTAATTAACTCCAAAGTTCTACAATTTTGGTCTTCATCTCCTAATGACTTACAAAAGTTATAGAATGTACTCTTCGATTATGTCTTATACTTTTGCATCATAGGGCAAGGATAAGGATCATGCACATGTGTCTTTCATATTTCACACCAAGTCCCTCCTATAGGAAATGGGTTTGGAAGTCCTACTCCCAGATATTCCGCATATTTCAAACCCTCGTTCTTGTGATGTCCCTCTGATTTGCACAGGGTACACTACATTACTTCTCTTTTCTCCCTATTATTGTTATGGTTCAACTGCAATGTCAAGTTCTTTAGATTTTCTTTCATCTCCTCTATGGATGGATCTGTTTGCTTATAATGATTCTCCTCTAATTGCATCGCTACTTGCAATGTGATCCAAAAAGGATCCAAAGAAGGATAAGAACAACTCAGAACTCCCAGAGACAACTCATGATGCTCATAATGGCTTCAGAAGATAGGGAAAGGGAAAAAATTAAAAGTTCCCAAAACTCAGTGAAAATGGCATGATCACGAAGAGCGTGTCGTAAGATTTCTAACAGCGTAAATGACTCATCAAACAGATTTAGGGATCAAAAGATATTTGCGATCAATTTTTTGGTCAACCTAGCCTAGTCAGCAGGGATGAGTCAACATCCATACTGCTGACATCAACATCAGTATGGATGACATTATCGTTCATACAACTTACATGGAAAGTGTATAGGGAGACACGTGTCATGATGACGTCAACATGACGTGAGCATTATGATGTGGCAGCATTAGAGGTTTCCATGTGTCACTCATTTTTTACTTTTCAGGCCGACATGTGGACCAATGAAAACGTGCCATGTGGCATTCCGTACAGGACACATGGCATATGTACACTACGTGGTAGGATGATGTGACATATGTTTGACACATGGCACATAGGTGACGTGGTAGGCTGACTGTACAATGAGGTGACATGGGCCAATGTTTGGCTCCCACATGGCCCAGTCATGGGCTGCCATGTGGCAGTGGGAAAAATCCCAATGGCACCCATCAATCAAAAATTTAAAAAATATATATATAATAAATACATCGCCAAATCTGGTGGTGGTTCCGCCAGATTGGCAACATATTCCATTGGTCTGCCATTTTAGTAGTTGTTCCACCAATTTAGCAGCGTGCCAAACTATGGTTGTAACCATATGCTAAAAGGGGAGGTCCGCGGGTTCAACCCCAAGACCTCCTTCAACAAAAGCCTTAATATAGCATCCGCCCGTCATTAGTCCAACGACCTCATTTATTCTAAACCGCCCACATTATATTATAAAAGGGGGTTTTGACCAGTGTATGAGGGAGGAGAACCAAGGGCGTGGATGTACGGAATTGGCATGAATTTTGAGACAAAGGCACGGATTTTGAGATAGATTCTAGTCATTAGTTGCATGTGCAGGCACGAAAACTGAGGCGAGATTTTTCTTGGGTCAAAAAGTGCCATACTCAGATCGAGGCATGGAGACAGTCATTTTTAGGTAATTTGACACCACAAACACAGTGGTGATGTTTGTTTTCTGATATGAGAAAATATTTTGTAGCTTAACTACAGAATGATGTATACTTATGTATTTTTCCCAATTCTTTTGTGGAGTTAATAAAAAGGCCTACCCATTTGAGAGCAGGACCCGAAGACATAGTCCACCAGGGACAAACTCCGTTATCAAGTTTTTGCATTGATATTGCATGCTTATGTCTCTTTCCTTTTGAGCTTTTCCTTCTTTATGGTGTACTTTAGTGTATGCTCATTTAATACAATTCTTTAATAAGTCACCAGATGAAAATATCTCGAATCATGTTGGTATCAGAGCAGTCGTATTTGACTTGAATTGTTGAGTATGAATTATTACTAGGGCCAAGCATAAGCAGGGTGAAGGAACTCTTAAGACTTTCAATCCTGAAGTTGGTCATGCGTCTCGAAGGAAGAAAATGGTAGAAGAGGACAAGTGTGATGAACAGGAGAAAAACTTTCACATGGTCTTTTATCACATGTCAGAAATGGTCAAATGAATGTATGGAGATTACGAGAAGAGGATAAAGAAGAAAGGGAATAAAAAGGAAGCACATGCAGATGATGATGCTTCGGTAAACCAAGGGGCTGCAGGATATCCTCCTGAGCCTCCATATTCACCTTCAAGTTCTAGTTCATCTTCCTCTAAGCATTCTCATCATTCTCATCATTCTAGCCATAAAGCCTCTTTTAAGAAACCATTATTAAATCTTGATGTAAAATTTGCTTTACCTATGTTTAATGGAAATGATAATCCTGAAAAGATAGATAATTGGATCCGACAGGTTGAAGTATATTGTCATGTTCATCATATTGATGAAGAGGAAGTTAAAGTGGAATTGGCTTCTCTTCGGTTGGAAGGCACCGCTCTCGTATGGTGGGAGAACAAGCTTCGGGACATGAGTAAGTGTGGAAATATTATTTTCTCATGGTCGGAATTTAAATCAGAGAAAAGGAAGTAGTTCTATCAATTAGGGTATTTACATAAAGCGATGATGGAATGACAAACTTTAAGGCAAAGTAAAGGTCAGATTGTACAAAGTTTCACAAAATAATTTAGGAAGAAAGCTCTTACATTTAACATTCCTTTGGATTCTTATGAAACTTTAATGAAGTATATTGGTGCACTTCACAGTTATATTCTTCATACTTTTCTCTTGTTTAACCTCACTAGTCTTGACGAAGTTTGTGTGCAAGCCACTCACCTTGAGAATAGGGGGAAACATGTTCAAGAAGATCCCACGAAGAAACCTTCCAATTTCCCACAAAATACTTTCAAGAAGTTCAAAAGGAAGGACAAGAAGACCGCTACAGTAATGAGAGAAGGAGGAAAACCATCTTGCACTCATTGAAAGAAGAGAGGTCACGATGAAGAACATTGTTGGAAACTGCATCCAAAAAATAAACCGAAACAATTCGGTGGAAAGGGGAAGACAGAGACTGTTTCTACAGTGCAGCAAGATCTTGGTTCTGATTCAGGAGATGAAGGAAATATCACAGTGGTTGGAGTACAAGTTAAATATTCCCCTCATGCTAGTTCAAGTTCCAATAATGAATCTCATGATGATGAACGAAAGAGGAATGAATTATTTCACATAAGACTTGTATCTAAACACACTAAGATAGATACATTATTTGATTCAGGTTCCCAAGTAAACTTAATATTTGAAGCACTTGTCAAGAAGATGGGTCTTGAAATGACACCACATATGAAGCCTTATCCTGTTGATTGGGTATGTGATAAAGAAAAACTTAATGTCACCAAACAATGTATGTTTAGGTTTGCTATTGCTTCAAAGTTGATTAATGAAGTGGATTTGGATGTTGTACTGCTTGATATATGTGGCATAGTGTTGGGAAGTTTGTATCTTTATGATAGAAAAGAAGTTTTCTTTCGTCATGAGAACAAATACCACCTTACTAAGGGGGGAGTGGAATATATTGTTAGAGCTCACAACATGAGGGTAAATACAACACTTGTTAGTGCAGGTAAAATGAAAAGGCTCATAAACACTAATAAGAGATATGTACTCATGTTCATAAGAGAGAAAGATGTTGGGACATCCGACACTTTCCAAGGATGTGATCTCATAAAAAGGAATTAATTGATATTGTTTTAAGTATGATGATATTTTTCAGGAACCGGGTGGATTACCTCCAAAGAGGGAAATCCAACATGAGATACATCTTCAGCAGGATTCTCCTCTTCCTAATGTGGGCATGTACAGGATGTCAGTTATGGAGATGACAGAGATCAAGAAGAAGGTATATGGATTATTAGATCAAGGGGTCATCAGGTCCAGTTCATCTTCTTGTGTTTCTCCAATCGTGATGGTGCCAAAGAAATATGGAACATGGCGAATGTGTGTCGATTACTGGGCCTTGAATAAAATCACGGTGAAAAATCGATACCCTCTTCCTCACATAGATGATTTACTTGATCAGTTAAAGAGTGTTGTTTATTTCACTAAGTTGGATTTGCGTGGTGGATATCATCAAATTAGGGTTGCAGAACAGGATGCCTGGAAGACTGCCTTTAAAACCAAACAAGGATTGTTTAAGTGGTTAGTTATGTTGTTTTGGCTTTGTAATGCTCCGACAACTTTCATGCGTGTGATGAATGAGGTATTCAGGCCTTTCCTAGATGACTTTGTGATTGTGTATTTAGACGACATTCTTGTTTTTAGCGGGACTTGGGATGAACATGTAAGGCATGTAAAGAAGGTATTGGATAATTTTCAAAGGGAAAAGATGTATGTGAAAATGTCTAAATGTGAATTTGGCAAGACTACACTTGTATACTTAGGTCATATTGTAGGAGGAGGACAATTGAAAATTGATCCTTCCAAAATTGATGTAATTGCAAATTATCCTGAGCCAAAAAGTGTAACCGAAGTCTGAATCTTCCTAGGTGCAGTCCAACATTGGAGGATATTCATTCCCAACTTATCCTTTATAGCAGCTCCTTTTCATGCCTTAACCAGTGTGAAGAACACTTTTCAGTGGGAAGGAAAGCAACAAAAATCTTTCGACACTTTGAAGGAGAAGATCAATACCACACCAGTATTAGCAATGTCAAATATTCAACAACCTTTTGAGATCGATACAGATGCCAACATATATGCCATGGGTGCAGTATTGATGCAATATCGTAAGCCTATCTGTTACCACTTTGAAACTTTTAACCAAGTTGTTTTTAACTATCCTACATATGATAAAGAGTTGTATGCATTAGTTCAAAGCATAAAGAAATGGAAGCACTACATGTTAGGGAAGGAAACAATCATACATACAGATCACCAGCCCTTACAGTATCTCCAAGCACAGAACAAACTTCAACAATATCGACACTACAGATGGATGGGTTTTCTACAACAATTTCATTTGGTAATCAAGTACAAGAAGGGTACAAGTAACAAGGTAGCCGATATGCTTTCTAGACCTCCTATTGTTGCTTCTATTATTTTGAAGAATACTTATTTATCTCATGACAATTATGTAGAACAATATGTCATCGATGAAGATCTTAAATAAGTATATGAGAAGCTAACCCATGGTGCACAGGTAGAGAAATATTGTCTGCAGGGAAAACTAATCTACCATCTTGGAAAGCTATGTATTCCTACAAGTGAACGAGTCCATGTAATACAAGAAGCTCACACTTCTCTTGTGTCTTGGAATTTTGGGGTAGGGAAAACTATGGCTCATTTGCATAGGTTTTGTTATTGGCCTCAAATGAAAGAAATTGTAACTAAATATGTAAAGGGGTGTGTGATGTGTTCTACTTGTAAGCCCACTAATAGAAAACTGGGGCTATACTCACCACTTCATGTTCCATCCCATCCATGGGAAATCATTTCCATGGATTTTGTAGGGGGTTTACCAATGACCAAAGGGGGTCATGACTATTTGTATGTTGTAGTGGATAGGTTCAGCAAGATGTGTATCTTGATGCCATGTAAAAAGAATATCACTCATGATCAGACTACTAATCTCTTCTTTTAGTATCTGCGGGTTCACTTTGGGTTACCCACATCCATTGTCTCGGATCGAGATACTCGATTCCTTGGAGATTTTTGGACTAGCTTGTGGAGAATGATGGATACAAAATTGAAGAGGAGCATTGATTTCCATCCAAAGACCGACAGACAGGCATAGGTGGTAAACAAAATAGTGGTACTTTTGCTTCGAGGCTATTGCAGCAAGCATCCCAAGTTATGGGATGAACAGATACCCTATGTACAAAATTCTTAAAACCAAGATTTACATTCATCCACTGAGAGGTCACCTTTTGAGACATGTTTTGGGTACCTACCCAAGGTTCCTTTGGACTTCATGTATGGGATATATAGTAATGTGAATGAAGAACGAACAGAGGACAGAGCCTGTGAGTTCATCTAGAGGATCCAACAGATACACCAGGAGGTCAGGGAACAATTGGAGAAAAGTCAAGCACAATATAAAGCTCGTCATGACAAGCACAGGGTTGATCATCAGTTCTAGGTTGGAGACAGGGTATGGTTTCACATCAGCAAGGAGAGGTTGAAGGGTGAAGGAAAGAAACTCAATCCCATTCGTTATGGACCCTTCACTATCTTGGATAAAAGAGGCAATAATTCTTTTTGTTTAGATCTTCCACCTTATATGCAGATTTACTCAACTGTGAACGTTGAGAACTTGAAACTTTTTGAGCCTCCCATGATCATCGATCAGGATGAGGAATTTTCAATACCTTCAGTTGATGAGTTTTCACCGGAGTACTTGGATATGTTAGATGAAGATATCATCCTGGATAGAAGGATGAGGAATTCATGCAGAGTTGATGTTGATTATCTTTGAGTAGGCTTAAAGGGCACACATCCAAGCAAAGCAAAGTGGATTGAAAAGGACAAAGTGAGGGGACTTTTCCCTCACTTACATGTTGATTGATGAAAGCTTTTGGTGGTCCAAAAATCTCTCAGTGGGAAGGCGTGATCCAAAAAGGGTCCAAAGAAGGCTAAGAACAACTCAGAACTTGCAGAGGAAACTCGGGATGCTTAGAATGGCTTCAGTAGACAAGGAAAAGGAAAAAATTCAAAGTTCCCAAAACTCGGTGAAAATGGCATGATCGCGAAGATCACGTCGTAATATTTCTAACAGCGCAAACGGCTTGTCAAACAGAGCTACGTATCGAAAGATATTTGCAGTCAAAGTTTTGGTCAACCTAGCCCAGTCGACAGGGATGCTTCATCATCAGTATAGATGACATCATCGTCTGTACAGCTTACGTGGCAAGTGCAGAGGGTGACACATGTCATGATGACGTTAACATGATGATGTAGAAGCACTAGAGGCTGCCATGTGTCACTCATTTTTGGACTTTTCATGCCGACATGTTGACCAATGAAAATGTGTCATGTGGCAGTCCGTACAGGACACGTGGTATTCGTACACTACATGGAAGGATAACATGGCATCCGTACGACACGTGGCAGTGTGATGTGGCAGACAGGTGGCATGGCAGGATGACTATACAATGAGGTGATGTGGGCCAATGTTTGGCTACCACGTGGCAGTGGGAAAATGCCCAATAATTCCAAGCAACCGAAAATTTAAAAAATATATATAATAAATACACCGCCAAATCTGGCAGTGGTTCTGCCATATTGGCGACATATTCCCCTGGTCCACCATTTTAGTAGTTGCTCTGCCAATTTAGCAACGCGCCAAAATATGGTTGTAACTATATGCTAAAAGCGGAGGCCCGTGGGTTCGACCCCGTGACCTCCTATAACCAAAGCCTTAATATAGCATTCGCACGTTGTTAGGAAAACATACTCATTTATTCTAAACCTCCCACATTATATTATAAAAGGGGATTTCGGCCAGTGTATGAGGGAGGAGAACCAAGGGCGCGACCGTACGGAATTGGCATGAATTCCGAGACATAGGCATGGATTTCAAGACAGAGTCCAATCATTCGTTGCAGGTGCAGGCATGGAAACCGAGGTGAGATTTTTCTTGGGTCTGAAAGTGCCAGACTCAGATCGAGGCATGGAGATAGACATTTTTAGGTAATTCGACGCCACGAACACAGTGGTGATGTTTTTTTTCTGATCTGAGCAAATCTTTTGTAGCTTAACTCCAGAATGAGGTATACTTATGTATTTTGCCCAATTCTTTTGTGGAGTTAATAAAAAGGCCTACCCATTTGAGAGCAGGACCCAGAGACATAGTCCACCAGGGACGAACTCCATTATCAATTTTTTGCATTCATATTGCATGTTTATGTCTCTTTCCTTTTGATATTTTCCTTCTTTATGGTGTACTTTAGTTTATGCTCATTTAATACAATTCTTTAATAAGTCACCGGACAAAAATATCCTGGATCACAGTGCATTTGCCTGGTTTTAAATTTTTTGTTGTCTTAATGGGTATTTAAAGTGTGGTAATAGAGAATTTATAAATAATTTTTTGTGTTGCATGTCAGAAATGGGATACTTCAATTTACATTTCAATGTCTTGAACTTCTTATCGATGTCCCATATGGATTCTCTTGGTTTTTTTCTAACCTTGATCATCTCATTCATATATTGATCCTCTAATTTTGGCCTCTGAAACTCAGTGATCAATGCCTGCTTGGTCGATGCTATTGTTCCCTACGCACCCTATGGATTTTTTACTGTGAGACTCATATACCAATCCAGCGCGCGATTTCTGAAGGTTATTGCTAGTTGCACTACTTATATTTCCTCAACAATGACTCTTTTCACTTCCCATAGTCGCTCACACACAAATATGTGCTTCTCTAGGTCTTCTTATGCATCCCCATGAAACTCTAGTAATATTATTGTTGGATCTACGCCTGCCATTGTTGAATATGTTGTACTTTCTCCACACAATACTACTATATGTGTATTGTTATTCGGGCTTGAACTCCCACCAGTGTTGCTACCAGTACTTCCACTTGTACCACTATCTGTATTGTTGTTGGTACTTCCACTTGTACCCTCACTTATAGTCTGATCTCCTAGCTTCTTCTGATCGGTAGTCACTGGCTCTCTAAAAAATTCTTTCTTTGTTGATGTGTTAGTTGTACATGGGGTTGTAGGTTCTACATTGATTCAGATCTGGAAAGAGGTATTTTCTTCCTCATTATATCCTCCTCCTCTAGTATTTCTTTCATATGTGGTGCGCAGTATTTATTTTATGTTATTCATAGCATAGAGATCCTCTACCTCTTCCTCGTCACTCTCCAATCCTTCCTTCTCGGCTACTACTCTTTTCTTCCTATTAAACTTATATTGGTACGGTCTTCCATTAGGCGATGTTCCTTCCTTTTGTATAATTTTCTAGATCTCCTCTTGATCCATCATAATAGGATATTTCTCATTATTTCACTCTTCTCTATCCATTTCCCCCTCCATCTCATATCTTCATCAGTGTTTCCCCTAACTCCCCCATGCACGCAGGGTAGTTTAGTTGTCTGATTCCATAGTTAATACCCATTTATCATGTAATAATATTTTGATCGAAGTGTACAACATCATGATGTACCTTCATCTTAGGCCCTTAAGAAACTCATGCTCTGCTACATTATAAGAATTCGATGTATCTAGTGCAAACTCAATCATATACCCCACTACAATACTGTCTAGCCAGAAATCTCGACAATACATATGTCAACAACAACGGCTAACCTCCTCATGGTCTTAATACATTATACTTATACAAAACTGGGACAAATCCCTTACAAAAAACCTAACCCTAAGAGGATTAGGTTTGTCCAATTTATCCTTGACTTAATCTCGGATGGTCCTCGATCTAAATAGTTGCTCCAAGTCAGCGCTTGTCCACCTTCCAACTGCTCCACAACAGTTTGTCCACTTTTTAACTGCTTTTCTCAGCGTTGTTTTTTCCTCTTTTTTTGGCACTTCTTTTCCTCTAATTCTGGCATGCTCCCCTATTTTTTGGCGCTGCTTTAATTCCTTCAAAAATTCTTTGGTTTTTCCCAAAATTGGTATGTGCCAACAAAGACCATGTGAATCCAACTACAGATGGAGTACTCAGTTGGAGGAATATCAATTCCGACATGTCATATTTGGATACTGGAGTAGAAAACTGGAAGAAAATATTGCATGAAGTCTCTACTAGGAGACCCACCATAGTTACACACGCAGTAAGATGGGTTGGGACAGAAGTAAGACAGTTTCCCATATTTACTGAAGAAGAAAATTTAGAAAACTTCCTGGAATAATTTGAATCATAGGTTTTGGATAGTCATAGATTATTAGTGTTGGATATAGCATTAAGGGACACACCTGCTCGATGGTGGGGTGCACATAAGGAGGTAATTCAGGACCGGTATCAGTGTAAGTGACTAATGTGCATAAGATTTGGAAGGAGACGACAAGATAGACCCTTACCAAAGTATGATGGAAGAGGGAACCCAAGACATCATATAAATGATTATGTCATTAATTGGAGATTAGTACCACCATGGGAATGGATGCATTACTTTATTCATACATTAGAAGGAATACCTAGAAACCGGTACAAGGAGCAGGAACTGCACAGAGAAACTGTGAGTTGGGGCGCAGTACAACAAAACTTTATTAGGACCTTTGCATTTGAAAGTGAGAATCCATGGGTGGATCTGGCATTACAGAGGATCAAAAGGAATATATTTGAAGAATATGGGGTAGATACAGTGACATTAGACATATATTATAGAAAAGAAACACTTGAACAATTAGTTTACTACTATCAGGTCGCAGAGGCTGAGGAAGTAGAAGACAACCCACGTGACATACAGATAGTAGAAGTTGAAGGAGAAAGAGTGTTGGAAAGACCCCGGTTACAATCAAAATATTTCACTTCAACTATGAATATTAAGAAGGTCAATATTGGGATTGAAGAGAAGCCCAAGATAGCCGGCATTGGAGATTACTGGGACAATGAGACAATGGAAAAGATAATTGAATTATTGCGTGAGTATAGTGATTTATTCCCAGCTACATTTTCAGAGATGAAAGGGGTAGCAGCAAAACTTGGAGAAATGAAGATACCCCTCAAACCAAATGAAATGCCAGTTAGACAGAGACCATATAGATTAAACCCCATCTATAAGTAGAAAGTTAAGGCAGAAATTGACAGAATGCTAGAATCGGGAATAATAGAGCATGTGGAAGAATCAGAGGGGATCAGTCCAATGGTGGTTCAGGAAAAGAAGACTGGAGGTATTATGATATGTGTGTATCTTAGGAAGTTACATGATTCATGCCTACATGATCCTTTTCCTACTCCATTTGCATATGAGGTGTTAGAGAATGTGGGAGGACAAGAACTATACTCCTTCATAGATGGATTTTTAGGTTACCATCAGGTCAGAATTACTCCAGAAGACAGGTAAAAAACTACATTTGAAACAAAGTGGGGGTCTTATCAGTACACAATAATGCCATTTGGTTTAAAGAATGCACCAACAATATTTTCCAGAGTTGTAGTAGTTGCATTTAAGGATTTTATACATAAATTTTTAGAAGTTTATCTGAATGATTGGACAATATTCAGTTTATTGAAGGACCATGTAGAAATTCTAAGGTTACTGTTAGAAAGATGTAGGCAATGTCAAATTTCCTTGAACATTAAGAAATGTATATTCAGTACACCGCTTGGCATTATACATGGACATATTGTATGCAAACAAGGCTTCATAGTAGACCCTGCAAAGATTGTTGTTATTGTAAATTTACCACCACCAAAGTCAGTGCCCTAGTTGAGAGCAACATTAGTCCACACATGATATTACAAGAAATTCATAAAGGGATATACAAAGATTATTGGTCACATGGAGAAGTTACTAAAGAAAGACTTCAGGTTTCATTGGAATGATGAATGTCAAGAGAGCTTGGACATACTAAAAGAGAAAATGGTGACAACACCAATTCTGAGCTTTCTAGATTGGACAAAAGAATTTCATGTGCATGTGGACGCTTCATCCATTGCACTTGGAGCAGTTTTGGCACAACCGGGTGAAGGAGACATTGATCACCCAATATATTTTGCTAGTAGAAAGTTATCTGAGTATGAGTAGAACTATAATACTACATAAAGGGAAGGTTTGGATATGGTATATTCCCTACAGAAGTTCATACATTATTTAATGGGTCAACATATTAATATGTTTATAGATCAGTCTGCTTTGAAGTACCTAGTTAACAAGCCAGTGTTGGGGGGAAGGCTCTGTATATGGTTGTTATTGTTTCAAGAATATGATTTTGAAATCATAGTAAAACCAGGGAAGTTTAATGCGGGACCATATCATCTATCAAGAATTACTAATGGAGAGGAGCCAAAGAACTTGGAGGAGAATTTTCCTAATGCTAACTTATTTTCTGTTCAGATTGTTGATGATTATTTTGCTGACATTGTTGGATTTTTTAGCAGAGGAATGGCTCCTAAGGAATTTACTATCGCGCAGAAAAAGAAGTTGGTAGTGTGCGCTGCAGACTATCAATTAATTGCAAGTCATTTATACAAGTTAGGTGCAGATGGAATTCTGAGAAGATTTGTGATGGAGCATGAACGTTCCATAGTGTTAGAAAAAACACATGAAGGTATAGCTGGAGGGAACTATGAAGGAAATCCTACAACATAGAAGGTGATGCACGCAATATTATGGTGGCCTATAGTGCATAAGGATGCAAAGGAATACTGTCAGACCTGTGATGTCTTCAAGAGGGTGGGAAAACCATCCAGAAGGGATGGAATTCCACTTATGCCCCAAGTAACCTTACAAGTGTTTGATAAATGGGACGTGGATTTCATTGGACCCATCAATCCACCAGCAAGGAGATTGGGATCCAAATACATCATCACTACGATAGAATACTCAACCAAGTGGGCAGAAGCAACCCTAGTGAACGATTGTAGTGCAAAAACTGCAGTGTGGTTTCTCTTTGAGAATGTGGTGACCATATTTGGATGTCCTAGAATTTTTTTGAGTGATCAGAGAACCCATTTTATTAATAGTACAATTAGAGATATGACAAAAGAATTTGATATATATCATTAGACAAGCACACCTTACCATCCTCGGGAGAATGGTACAGTAGAAGCTTTTAACAAGATTCTAGAAAATGCATTGACAAAGATTTGCAATGTGAACAAGGATGATTTGGATTTGAAGGTATCAACAGTATTATGAGCTTACACGACTACATGCAAGAAGCTTACAGGACAGATACCATTCAAACTGGTGTATGGGTAGGAAGCAGTGGTTCTGTTCGATTAATCAGTACCTACTCTACGCATTGCATCGATCACCAACATGACAGAGGAAGGTGTTGTGTAGGAAATATTGGATGAGTTGATGGAGTTGGAAGAAGACAATATTTTAGCAGGATTTCAATAGGAAGTACAGAAATCAAAGGAAAAAGATTGGGATGATAGGCACATAAAGAAGAAAATCTTAAATTAAGGAGGTCTAATTATCCTCTATGAAAAAAGGTATTTACAACACCCTGGGAAGTTCAAGATGCACTGGTTAGGGCATAATCAGGTGGAGTCCATTACAAATGGAGGTGTTGTACAATTGAAAGATCTTGCAAGGAAGAATCTTAGAGGACTGATGAATGGCAGTCGACTGAAGTTGTATCAAGACAGTCAAACTAACAACCCGGGGTAAAAACAGAGAGAGAATGTATGATTGTACATATTGTATACAATGGATCTTAGAAGAAAAATACAAAAATCCATAAAAAGAAGAAATATAACAAAAAGACAAAAAAATATAAGATATTAGAGGGTTTTTGATGTAATAGATTTCTTAGCATTAAGAGTGTGCCAAAGAAAAACTAGTGTTGAAGACACTGCGCACTGGAAAATAGTTGACAGACACAAAAAGAGGATCGCGCAGGAAAAAGTGAAAAATTGACAATTGTCGGTGTGAAATAGGTGTCAGTACATTGTCCATCTATAAAGTCAAAAAAAGGGGGGAAATGTGGTCATTTGTGTTTTTCCACTAAGGAGAAGAACGAAGAGCGAAGTCTAAGTGTGAAACAATGAGAATTCATGATAGCACGTGGAGAATTAGAGTTCAACAATCCAAATATTAACAAGATGTCACCACCACACATTGGAGCACCGAGCAGGGCCAAACGAAACATAAGAACTAGTGCTCGGGTGACACAAACAGGGACGCAAGACATGCCCACAATCATGGATGTGGATGATATCTAAACGTCAAAATATGAGCCACACACCATGCAAGTTGGAGGAACGAAACCCATCATAGGAGGTCCGGCAGCCAGAGAAGGACGCAAAAAGGACAGAATCTGATGCATCTAGGGGAAAAGGGCCACAACAGGGAAAATAGGGAACGGATTCAGTGCAGCATGGCCTAGAGATAGAATAAGATCATGAAACAGAGCACCAGGGAATACCATAGGTCGAGGTGTTGTCCCTGTAAGGGAAGAAGAAGACATGAGCTGAGAGCATTGCGCAAGGAATATCGCACACACAGGAGGAATTGGCAATAGTAATGCCAAAAATCCCAGAGGGAGTAAAGGAAAATGATGATATGGTGGGAGGAGTAGACACCATGAAATACTTTGATCATCACATGGCTGACACAGTCGAATTCCCAGATTTGGTGCAACATAACTATATGGAGAGTAGAGGAGAGGGCCCATCAAGCGCGCCACTATTGGAGCATGCATAATGGATCTTAGGGCTCTACAATACATGGATCATGAATTTTCTGGATATACCGCACTTTGGGTGTGGTAAACACATCAATGGATGTGTGAAGCAACTCCTAGCAAGGGTGATGGAGGAATTTTGTGGATGGATAGGCCAATGCCTATCAATGTTGACTTGATCGCAACCATCACTAGGCTACCCATGGATGGGGAGAAGCCAGAGCAGTACTTAGAGGATAAAACTAAAGAAAAATCCATCTCCGAAAAAATCAAGGAAAAGTATGGCATGGAGAGAGGAAATAGGGGAATCAGGATCAACGACATAAATGGTCCTGGGACAAGATTTGCTACAAGGTTGTTAGGGTGCAAGTTAATGTGCAAGTGTAGAAAGGAGGAAGCACCAGCAGGAGTGGTAGAAGCTACAATGCAGTGCACAAAGGGGAGATCGATGAGCTAGGGCCCTTATTTGCTTAATTATTTCTTGGAGGATTGCAAGGACACACAGGATTGGGGCTCTGGGTTCCACTACTCATGGTTACTCATCCTCATTGCACTTGTAGGATGGAAAGAAATGGCGTACAATATGTTCCTGCAGTGAATAGGAAAGTGTGGCACAACCCGTTACATGTCTCTTAGAAGCACGTCAGACCCAAAGGAGGAGAAATTAAATAGCGATGTATTCTCTCTATACTTGTCGGAGATCGAGAACCACTTAGTTAACACATGGAGGATTTCTCCAAAGACTGTCCAGAAGTTTGGATAGATAGAAAGTTTTCAAGCATCATTCCATAGCATGTGGGTGAAATCAAAGAGGCACCCAGCCAAGGAGTGGCTACAGCTGAGCTACTGCATGACGACGTAGGACATACAGATGGAGGTCCAGGAGTGGCCTGAGGAATGGAAAGTGCCAGTAATCTCTAAAACCGTGCCAACAGTACAAACTCAAACGTGGGACAAAACATTCCCCGCATAGCAGACAGGAAGAAATGGTGCTAGTAACAAGAAGAAGACAACACAAGGTCCAGTGGGGGCAAGCAGCCCCATATAAAAGAAAAGAAGGACACAGAAGAAATCACAACATGGTTCTACACGGGATCCACTGCGCACAGAGCATGCACCAAGAGGAACAACAGAACAGGTGCGCACAGAAGAAGTACACACAGAGACACATGATATACCTATGGAGGAATAATTTAGGCAATATGTAGGCATGGATACATAGATTCCAGAGGCCTATGAGCCATCAAATTCCCAAAAGAAGAGAACATGGGACCAAGCAAGTGGCTCTAGGAAGAAGGCGAAGGCCCACAGAAAACCATTGATAACATCACTAACAACAGATGATGTGGAACTAATAGCCACGACAGTCGAAGACCAACTTTCATATGTGTGGGAAAATGCCGAGAAGAATAGGGCTTCAATTTTTGAGCAAATGAAGGAGGTAAAGACTGTGCTAGTACGATTAAAAATTAGGGCATAGAAGCAACATAAAGACACACCAACGAAGACTATGGAAGGTGTGCCAGTAGGAGAAACAATATAGATCACGGCACAGGGGAGTGTAAACTTTAGCATAACACATGATATGTTTTTCATCGACGAGGAGACATCACAGAAGCCCCTGAAACACATTGAGAAATTGGAATTGGCATTGCCCAAGATCCCAACAAAGGTATTGTATAAATTACAAATTATCGTCGCACGGGAAATTTAGTCCAAGGAAAGGTCTGATGCAAAAAATCCACAGATAGCACAGGAAGAAAACATCATAATGAAGGAAGAAGTTAGCCAAGAATGGAAAGTGAAGAAGATAGCGCAACAGAAATTGGAAGAGATGGAGAAGCATATTAACATAGTATTCCAAACCATCCCAAAAAATGCAGAGTCAGAGGAAGTATCTTCTGAAGAGAAGATGAGGAAAATAGCGCAGGCCTTGGATCAATACAAGGTCCAGATAAAGGATTTGGAGGAGAGTGCAGTACCCACTACACCTCCAGAAGTTAGAGCGTATCGGGAGAAAGATCCAACAACATCTGCAGAAAGCATAGCGCAGGTGATATAAAGAATAACAGAGTTGTTGGAGAAGAGCACCCAACTATGGACACAGCTCTTAGAAGATGGGAGCTTGCAAGAGATGCAAGGAAGGGAAGATAAATTGCATGCACTGATGGTAGATGTAAAACGACAACATAAGACAATGTCACTACCCGATAAAATCAAGAATGCGGTAGAAATGAATAGCCTACAAGTAGAGGAGAAAAAAGTGCAGGCGCAAAAAATTGCAAGATAGACTCAATTGGAGCCCTTGCAGGAAAAGGAAGAGTCGTTGGTCATGGATATTGACTCAGCGAAACACAAATAGAACATATAGGCTTGGAGGGAGGAGAAATATTGAGACCTCCAGTCATCGCACAGATGGTGGAAGCCATGACGGAGAAGAGAAACCGGGATAAGGAGCAATGTCAGCATATATCAGAGATGTATGAAGCACCGAAACATGCAGTAAAATATGTAGGAGTCCGTGAGTGACTCAGGACGAGTCACAATGTTAGTGTTAGGGGCCTATTGGCGCAGGCCAATTTTGGAGAGAATCAATGAAGTTTTGAAGGAATAAAAGCAGCGCCGGAAAATAAGGGAGTGTTCCAAAAATAGAGGAAAAGCAACGCTGGAAGCAAAGGAAAACCCGCACCAAGAAAATAAGTTACAAAGTGGAAAAAATTGTTGCTGAGCAATTGGAAAGTGGACAAGCGTCGACCTGGAGCAATGGTTGGATCGAGGACCAATCAGGATTAAGTCAAGGAGAAAGTGGACAAACCTAATCTACTTAGGGTTAGGGTTTTTGAAGAGCTTTGTCCCAATTTTGTATAAGTAGAATGTATTAGGACGACGAGAGGGTTGTCCTTTTTATTGTGGGAGTGTATTGTTGAGATTGTAATAGGTCCTTTAGTTGAGTAGAAGGTCTTGTGTAGAGACTTGTACAATCTGTGGAGATTAGGTGTAATGAAGGGAGAAATCTACAATGTGGAGCACTAAATAATGCATGAAGATGAATAAAGACCCCAAGCGAAAAATCTTTCTAGACGTAGCCCCAGGCGGGTGAACCACGGTATATCTGTGTTTTGTTCACATGTATGCAGTGTTTCTGATTGTATTTACTTTGGTAAGTTTATGATGAACATGTTAAATAATAAAGGAAATCGCACTATGCACTAAGAATAAACTAATGTAATCTACAGAATAGCACTAAGTAAATTAATTTCATAGCTAGTGTGTAGATCGTAAGCTTATGGTATAGTAGATGACTATCTATCATGGAATACATGCGATTATAATGGGTAATGAAGTCTTTTTGGAATATTAGTGTGTTATTGGGCTGAACTAAGATCTAATGGGGGTTTGAGGGCTAACAACGAGTAGATCCAATGCCTCTGAGAGAGAAACACATCCCATCCCATGGTTACAGACATCTGAGTTATGCGGCCACTCATTGAATCCATCTCGGTTGAGACTATGCAATGCACTCTGTGCGTTGTGTTGCCTTCTGGTATCCAGAAGGGCCGATGGTCGAAGGGTGTTGGTAGTCCTGTAGTTATAACCTGGGTCGGCCCATAAGTAAACGAACACCTAATAACATATCCTCCTTTTGATTCCTACCAAGGCCATTAATTATGCTCGAGAGCTTCTATGATCATTGAGGAGTTTTGTGCTTTAGAGAAAATCCATGTTTGAAAATGATTTTTTCTTCATGTTATTTGATGGGAAAAGTCTAATTCGAAAAGGATTCCATGCCTAGGGGATTCATGAGACTTTTTTAAAGGATTTTTGGGCCTCTTGAACCTTTTCACATGATCCTCATGTGGGGTGTTGTTGGCCCTAGATGTGTCCTAATCTCTATCACCCTCACTTTGTAAATCTTTTTCGATCTTTGAAATCCATTTTCCTAGATCATCCTCTTGCGAGGTGAAGATGGATTCCTTTGCACCTCAAGTTTGACGTATCATGTTTTGAAAAGGAAAAATAACTATACCACCCATATATGTAATACCCCATGTTGATCCCGAGTTGTAAATGTAAATATGTTTTATAGGCTGGTGAGTCAGGTTATTATAGGCCAGAAGGTTTATGTGATTATCAAGATAGAGAACCTAGATGCTAAAGGCTAGTGAGCCTATTATTGTAATATGTAAACACTCATATCATTAATAAAGTACATCGTTGTTGTAAATCGACCCACAAATGAGTATGCGGGGCTAAACTCCAATAGAAAGGGAAAGGGGGCTAAGAGTCTAGGAAAGGGGCTAAGCTAAGGGGGCTTAATCCCAATGAAATATTGTATTAATATTCCTTAAAGCTAAATTTATGTATATAAATATATCATAATCTTCTAAAGTAGGGATAAGGGAGTCTCTTGGGTGCCATGTGTCTTAAAGGACACGTGCATATATATTTGGAGATATATTATAATTCTAATATTTTGGGCTATCATTCATTCATCACTCTTACCTTTCACTCCTCCATGCTACCATTGGTACTGGTACTTGGTATTGTTGTAGGTTGAAGAGGTGGGTTCTCAGGTCGGTATGTTGAAGCGGCGGGTTGTGAGGCCCGTACATTGAAGAGGTGGGTTGTCAGGCCCGTATGTTGAAGAAGCGGGTTGTCAGTCCCGTGAGTAGTTTTCTATGGGTGAGAAACTGATCCAGGAGGAAATAAGTAGCCACCCACCTATTCCACTGACTAAAAACATGGGTTTCCACCTTGGGAGTTTTTCTACGGTTTTTCTAGTCCTAAACTTTTGGGGCCATTTTGAGGCCCTAAACGATGTTTTTGTTGGCATGACAATGCCCCAATAATACTCAAAGGCATGTCTAAGATGAATGGAATATGTACTCCTCGTCTAGACCTTTCTGACGAGGTATAGAATGCCCCCAACGAAGATCATATGCAAAATTTACTCCCTTGGGAAGTTGACCTACCAACTACCCCCATCGTGGCCCCCAAACCTTTTGGTGTTTCATCTTCTAGGTTAGGGTTTTGGATTTTATTTATGTTAAAAAGGCTTCTAGAGCCTCATTGTAAACATCATCCTCATCTTCCTGCAAATGATCATATCCATCACATCTCTTCTCAGAGATAAGCTACCACCATTCTAGCGATTTATTCACTCTATAATTTTACATTTTATGTACATTCTCTTATTAATAAAAATTGTACATTACTGTATCTCTATGTTTATTGCAATATCTCTATATATTTCATTGTTATATCTCTTCCTTCATTTCCTTCTCAAAATAATATGGATCAATGGTATCAGAGCAGGCTACCCCTTGTTGTTTCTTAGTGCATGTCCCCAATGAGGTCATGGTATAAAGAGTTGGGTCTCAAGCTAGTCTCTCTTGAGGAAAACCACTCTCACCAGCCCAAGAAGCCTCCCATGGCGTAAGAGAAGAGGAATGAGATGTTGGATATTTTTTCCCAAATACTTCAAAGATTTCCAACAATAATAGGCGCATCTTCGCCAAGCAGTCTCTTTGGAGATGCTACCCCATTCAAGATACAAGTCAATTTTGATATTCCCGTATTTCAAGGTTAAATCGATGCAGATGCTTTCAAAAAATGGTTAAATTTGCTAGAAATTTATTTCTCTATTCATAATTTTTCTGACAAATAAAATATCACCTTTGTGCTCTTTAAAGCTCTCCCCCATGTCAAACATTGGTGGGAAACTTACTAGGACAAAACTTCAATAGAGGAGTCTGGAATATTTTGGGCCAATCCCACTTGGGATTTTTTTATGGATATGGTCAAGGAGCAATATTACCCAGTGGGAAACTATGATGACCAGTACATGACATGGACCAAGCTACATCAAAAGCGGGACCAAACAATGTCGGAGTTCAAAAATCCTTCCATACCTTGCGCACCAAGTTGGGTATCAAATACTTTGAGCAGAATCTGGTTTTGAAATACCGCGGGGCTCTACATAGGTACATCCAAAGTGAAATAAAGTTTCTGGACATCTCATCACCGAGAAACGCTTATAGATATGTTGTTAATATCAAGAAAAAATTGATCCAGGTGGACATTGGTGGCCTACCACCTATTCCAACTGGCTCCTCTTGACAATTGTTAGTTAATCACATTCTTCTGTAATTCTTTGTAATTGTGACTTATACACTTTCTGGGTTTTTTGAAACCCTACACAGCTTCCAGGTGGATATTGGTGGCCTCCCACCTAATCCAACTGGATTATTTTGTAATTTTTCATGTCAGTACATATTTTTGTACTTCCGTGGCCATTTTGGGGCCCTAAACAATGTTTTTTTGGCTTGCCACATTCAAACTATATATGGAGTTAGATTTTGATGGCATAATGTGAAATTCTCGAAAATACCTTTCCAATGGGCTATCACGTGCCAAAAATGGAGGTCGTATGCAAAAGTTACGACCCCGAGAAGTTGAGGTACCAACTTACCCATCAAAACCCACATAACTTTTGAGATATCATCTCCTAGGGTTAGGTTTTTGGATGTCTAGGGTTTTGGCATTCATGAGTAATGTTAAAAATTCCTTTGGAGCCTCATTGTAATCATTATGCTCAGACAGATGCGGGTAGCAACCACATCTCTTCTCAGAGATAGCTACAACCATTCGAGCAAGTTGTTTTCAGTTCTATAGTTTTACAGTTTCACCCTATTTTATTTATTCAATAGAAGTTATTGTTCACTGGATATCTTTTGTTGTTCTCTGTATCTCTTTGTTATTGTATTTAGTATGTTATTCCTTTCGTTCCCCTCATAAATCCGTATTAGTGGTATCAAAGAGGTCTGCTCTTCATTTATTTTTCTTCGTACATGTCCCCGACAAGATATGGGTACAAAAAGTTGGGACTCAAACCAGTCAAGCCTTTGCAAGATCGGCCACGCCGAGCCTGACAAAAACCCATGGGGGAAGAGAATAAAGCTGATGGAGTAGGAGATCCTTTTAAAATGTTTCTCGAGGAAGACCTTGCGCGAAAAAGGAATGAAATTATGGACAACTTTGCACAGATCCTTCAGTCTTTGCCCACAGGAGACACATATTCATCAAGTTTCCATGGAACCCCCTTCAAGGTACAAGTAAATTTTGATATTCCATCATTTGAAGGACCGATAGATGCAGATGTTGTAGATAAATGGTTGAATATGCTCGAAGGGTATTTTTCGATTCACAATTTTTTCGACGGGGAAAATATTACTTTTTCACTTCTCAAGGTCATCCCCCATGTTAAGGACTGGTGGGATACTTACTCTTAGCAAAGGGCCATAGAGGAATCTGTAATATTTGTGGTCACCCCCACATGGGATTCCTTCAGGGATTCCATTAAAGAATAGTACTACCATGTTGGAATCTACAAGGACCAGTAAACAAGATGGACCACATTGTGTCAGGAAAGGGACTAGAAAGTACCATATTTCAATAATATTTTCCATACCCTACGCACCAAATTGGGTATCAAAGACTCTAAATGACATTTGGTGCTCAAATACCATGGTTTTTTGCATAGATACATTCAAACAGAAATGGATTTTCTGGACATCTCATCCTTAGTTGTGACTTATAGATATATTGTCAAGATCAAGCAAAAATTTATGCAGAAGAGGCGAGAGTTTGGATCTACAAACTCCTCATAGATGAAGCAGAGCAAAGGAGGCCCCAGCCTATAAAATAAGGGATAGATCAAAGATGGTCTCTCTCAGGACAACCAGTCCAAGTCATAACCCAAGAAGGGTGATGAGAAGTCAAAGAAGGACACAGGAAAATGGTGTGAATACCATAAAATCCCTTGGAACAACACCAAAGAATGTCGCTCCAAGAAGTCACTGGTGGCCGAGTTGAAAGCTTATGAGTCAGAGGAAGATTATGACTCTGAATCAAATCCAAAAAGTGGGAAGCGGATCATCGATGTCGAATCCAGTTCCATTGTCACTAGCACCAAACTCCAACCAAGCGAACCATAAGAACCAGAGGAAAGGGAACGCCTCTTTCACTCATAGATGTGGGTAAAGGGAACTCCACTGCATTTCATTGTCGATAGTGGCAGTGAGAAGAAATCGATTTCAGTAGATGTCGTCAAGTGGCTAGAACTTTCTATAACACCGCGCTCACATTCCTACACCTTTAGATGGCTTCTCCAAGGATGGAACCTTCGCGTCATCCAACAATGTCGTCTGCCCTATAATATCAAGCCCTTCAAAGATGAGGTATTGTGGGATATTTCTCCCCTTGAAGATTGTGATGTTCTTTTAGGCCATCCATATTTGTGGAAGTGACATGTTATGTATGAGTCTAGACCCCGCAGTGTTATTATTACTTTGGGTAGACAATTGTACAGGATACCGGAGGTAGCACTGCCTACCTCTATTTCCTTAATCTCTGCTAAGCAATGCAGTAAGGTCATTTCACAGACCAGTAAGTTCGTCTTCTTTGTGGTCCGTGCTTGTAGAAAGCAGAAGTTCATCGCCACATTCATGGCCTATACACAGAGCCTCTCTTTGCAGCATAAGCAAGTGAACGGGATCGTGGAAGAGTACATAGACATATTATCCTCACCCTTTGAGGTACCGATGCACTGCCAAGTCAAGCATCCAATTGATCTAACCCCTAGTGAATCATTGCCTAATGGACTAGTTTATCATTGCTCGTTGATGGAAAATGAAAGAATCAAGCGCCAGATCTAAGAATTGATTCAAAAGGGACACATCTAACCCAACTCCTTCCCTTGCGGAAGCTCAATTTTGATAGTATAGAAGAAAGACGATACCTAGCGGCTCTGCATTGATTACAAAGCATTAAACAAAATCACAGTCTGGAACCGGTACCCAATTCCCCGAATTGATGACCTTCTTGACCAACTCAAGGGGGGGAATTTCTTTAGAAATATTTACCTAAAGTCTGGCTACCACCAGGTTCCCATCAAACCAACTGATGTATGGAATACAACTTTCAAATCTAAATAAGGTCTCTTTGAATGTTTGGCCATGCCCTTTGGCTTAACAAATGAACCAACAACTTTCATGAGATTGATGGATGATGTATTGAGACTCTTCACCAACTATTTTGTGGTGGTATATCTGGATGACATCCTCATCTTCAGCATAACTTGGGAGGAGCACATGCAACATATTCAACAGGTTTTGGAAACTCTGCGGAAGCACAGGCTATATACCAACTTGGAAAAATGCTCCTTTGGAATGAACAGGGTCCAATAGTTGGGCTACATTGTTGATGAGCATGGGGTACATGTGGATCTAGCTAAGATCTAATTCATTCGTGACTGACCAACCCCAACCACACTAACCGAGATTCAGAGCTTCTTGGGACTTTCCAACTTCTACCAAAGGTTCATGTTGGGATTCTCCCATATTGCATGGGCCTTTGACTAAGTAACCAAGGGAGGTGGCAAGAAAAATTCGCATGGGGGCACGCACAAAAACAAGAATTTGATTATCTGAAGCATCGCTTGTGCTCAGCTCCAATACTCTCCTTACTTGATCTGCAACAACCATTCAAGATTGAGATCGATGCCTCTGACTATGTTGTAGGTGCAGTTCTCCATCAACATGGTCATCTAGTAGCATACCATAGTGAGACACTCTCTGATATTGTCCGTAAATACCCCGCCTATGACAAAGTAATGTATTCCATTGTACAAGATTGTCGTCAATGGAAACATTACATTCTAGGAAAGGAGGCAATCATCCACACTGATCACAAGCCTCTACAGTTCATACAGACATAGGGGAAGTTGCATAATGACCACCATCAAAACTGGTTCACATACCTACAACAGTTCCATCTCAACATCAAATATAAAACAGGGAGCACAAATCATGTCGTTGATTTCCGTATTCACCCTCTCGTTTATGCACTCACCACAGTGCTCCAGTCATATGGGCATGAGGCATCTGAGTGGCCCCAACTTTATCAATGTGACCCTGACTTTTCCACCACCTATCAACTCTTGGGTACATGAGTGAATGTCACCGATTTTCACATCCAATATGGATTGTTATGCCACCTGGGCCACCTCTGTGTTCCCACAAGCGAGTGCGCAAATATGATTTGGGAGGCTCACTACAGTCGGATGGTAAGACATTTTGGCATGGAGAAAAATGTGTACATTCTACAAAAAAAAAAAATATTGGCCTAAACTTCGACCAGACGTCAACAACTTCAACAATATGTCAACAAGTATATCAGATCTTTCACTGCATATGCCATTTCCAAGCCAACCATCAAGAAGCAAGGATTATACACCCCTCTTCCTACTCCTAAGAGGCCTTGGGAATCCATCTCGATAGATTACATGTCTAGCCTTTCGTCCACCAATAATGTCAATGATTGTGTATTTGTGGTGGTTGATCGGTTTTCGAAGATGGCCATTATCATAGCCTGCAAGAAGAGCATCACAGTGACAGATACTGCCAAGCTTTTCTTCAAACGAGTGTGGGTCCATTTTGGGATACCATAGACCACCACCTCATATCAGTACAGCAGGTTCCTCAACACATTTTGGTCAAGTCTCTGGTCACTATTGGACACCAAGCTCACTAAATCCACTACTTTCCACCCCCAAACTGATGGCCAGATAGAGTTTTTCAATCAGATGACTATGCACATCCTGTGCATGTACAAATCTAAGCATCTGCATACATGGGATGAGAGTCTTCCCTATGTTCAACACAGCTACAACAGGGCTCTCCATGGCTCCACTGGCCATAGCCCATTTCAGGTGGGGTTGGGATTCCAACCCTTGGTTCCCAATGATGTTGCACTACCTCTTGCAACCACATAGGAAGAATCTTCCCATGTTCAGTCTTAGGCAGACAAAGCCACCAGATTCATTGAGAGGATTCAATATATCCACCAACAGGTCCATGAGATTTTTGTAGAAAGCCAATGCTAAGTAAAAACAGCGCCATGATCAACATCGGGTACCACACCAGTTTTAGGTGGGAGACAAGATCTGGTTACATTTTTAGAAAGAACACCTTACAGGGCCCCATCAGAATCTCTGCCCACTTTGATATAGGCCTTACACTATCACCAAGGTTGTGCGTAGCAATTCTTTTGAGCACAACACTCCACCCTTCCTTGGATTGCACCCAGTATTCAATGTGGACCTCCTTCATCCATATTTTCCACCATAATTGGACACCTCAGAGATCGCAAAGGAGTTGACACCAACAAAGCTCAACCCTGACTACATGGAACATGCATCCATTGATCAAATAGTGTACACATAGTTCAAGGGAACTCACCAACAAAGGATCCAACTTTATCGGGTTATCAAGGCACAAAAAACTCCTACACCAAGCAAGTGGCTCACCCAGGGACAAATTCAACATAAGTTTCCTCATCTAATGGGGGCAGTCAATGCAATGGAGACCATTTCTTCCTAAGGGGGAAGGACTGATCCAGGTGGATATTGGTGGCCACCCACCTATTCCAATTAGCTCCTCTTGACAATTGTTAGTTCAACATGTTCTTCTATAATTATTTGTAATTGTGGGTTCTACAATTTTGGGGCTGTCTGAATCCCTACCTAGTTTCCAGGTGTATATTGGTTGCCTCCCACATAATCCAACTGGCTTATTTTGGAATTTTCCATGTCAATACATCTTTATGTACTTCCAGGGCCGTTTTGGGGCCCTCAACAATGTTTTTTTTTTCTTGCCACATTCAAACTATAGACAAAGTCAAATTTTGATGGCATAATGTGTAGTTCTTGAAAATACCTTTCCAACGAGCTATCACGCGCCTAAAACAGAGGTCGTATGCAAACGTTACGACCCCAGGAAGTTGAGGTACCAACTTACCCATCGGGGCCCACATAAATTTTGGTGTTTCATCTCCTAGTGTTAGGTTTTTGGATGTCTAGGGTTTTTTCATTCATGAATAATATTAAAAATGCCTCTAGAGCCTCATTGTAATCATTCTGCTCAGATGGGTGCACGTAGTAGCCACATCTCTTCTCAGAGATAGCTACCACCATTTGAGCAAGTTGTTTTCAGTCCTGCAATTTTACAGTTTCATCTTATTTTATTTATTCAATATAATTTATTGTTCACTAGATATCTTTTGTTGTTCTTCGTATCTTTGTGTTATTGTATTTAGTCTATTATTCCTTTGGTTCTGCTCATAATTCCGAAACAAAAATTGAAGTACCAGAACAAGCAGTAATTTGGGTCTACAAATCTGCAATAGCCAAAGTACGATAAAGGCAGTCTTAACTCATAGAACATTCAACCTCAAGACAGCCAGTCCAAGCCACAAGAAAAGAATGGAAACAGGAAGACAAATAATGACACTAGGAAGTGGTGCGACTTACACAAAATCCCTAGGCACAACATCGATTAATGTTGCTCAAAACAGTCATTGGTAGATGAGCTCAAAGAAACAGAGTCAAGCCTCGACTCGGACTTTGCTTCAGAAGATAATAAAAGGATACAGATAATTGATGTAGAACCCAATGTTATTTTTGCAACCGCAACAATCCAACTAGAAGAACTAGAGGATCTCGAGGAGGGGGAGCCCTTTTTCCATTATTAGATGTGGGTGAAGGGGACCCCGTTGCATTTTATTGTTGATAGAGGAAGCCAGAAGAACCTCATCTTGGAATATGTCATCAAGTAGTTGGATTTTCTGACAACACCACACCTGTATTCATACAACATCGGATGGCTCTGCCAGGGATGAGATCTTTGTGTCAGCCAATAGTGTCGTCTGTCATACGACATCTATCCCTTCAAGGACGAGTTATTGTGTGATGTTTCCCCACTAGAAGTATGTGATGTTCTATTAGGCCAGCCATGTATGTGGAGGAATCATGTTGTTTATGATTATCGACCTCGTAGGGTCATTGTTACTTTGGGGGGTTAGCCCTACAGGATACCATAGGTAGTTCTGACTATTGTATTGAAAAAACAATGCCGCAAAGTAATCTCTCTTACCGCAAAGTTTAGCCTCTTCACAACTAGGTCATAAGAGAAGGACACTGCAACCACTGTAGCCTTGGCCCAATACCCTTCTATCCAACAGAAGAAGATCAAAGAGATTGTAGAAGAGCACCAAGATATTGATATTTCACCTATGATGGTGCCTCCACACTGCCCAGTCAAACCAAGTCATGATAAATCTGTTCATGTTCTTCATGTTTCATCTTCACCAATAGAGTCCTCCCACACTCAAGAATATCATGCAACCAGATTGGTTAAATAGATCCAACCCCTCCAACAACAGGTTCATAACAACCTTCAACAAGCTAAGCAGGGCAGCTTCTTCAGCAAGCCAAGCAACTCACCAAGGCTCAAATTCAGCAAAAGCTTCCCTAGGGACTTGATGCAATGGAGACCATAGCTTCCTAAGGGGGGAGGACTGATATAGGTGGAAAATGGTGGCTACCCACCTATTCCACTGATTCAAAACATGGGTTTCCACCTTGGCAGTTTTTCTACAGTTTTTCGAGTCCTGAACTTCTAGGGTCGTTTTGAGGCCCTAAACGACCTTTTTTTGGCACGAAAAGGCCATACAAATTTAGAGAGAATCGTCTAGGCTGAAATAAATATGTGCTCCTCGGATAGAAATTTTCGATGAGGTATACAATGCCTCAAACGAAGATTGTATGCAAAAGTTACGCCCTTGGGAAGTTGGCGTACAACCTACCCCCATCAGGGCCCACAAACCTTTTGACGTTTCATCTTCCGGGGTTAGGGTTTTGGATTTCATTTATGTTAAAAAGGCCTCTAGACCCTCATTTTAAACATCATCCTCATCTTCCTACGAATAATCGTATCCATCACATCTCTTCTCAGAGATAAGCTTCCACCATTCTAACAAGTCATTCAATCTGTAATTTTACAGTTTATGTACATTCTCTCATTAATAAAAATTGTGCATTATTGTATCTTTGTGTTTATTGCAATATATCTATATATTTCATTCTTATATCTCTTCCTTCATTTCGTTCTCAATATAATATGTATCAGTGGTATCAGAACAGGCTACTTCTTGCCATTTCTTAGTGCATGTCCCAGACGAGGTCATGGTATAGAGAGTTGGGTGTCGAACTAGTCTCCCTGGAGGACAACCACTCTCTTCAGACCAAGTGCGCTCCCATGGAAAAAGAGAAGAGGAACGAGGGAGCAAAACATCCCATCAATTTTTTTCTCACGGAATCCCTCACACAACATAGGAACGAGATGTTGGATAATTTTTCCCAAATCCTTCAATGATTTCCAACAATAACAAACGCGTCTTCGTCAAACAATCACTTTGGAGATGCTACCCCATTCAATGTACAAGTCAATTTTATATTCTCGTATTTGAAGGTTAGATCAACGCAGATGCTTTGGAAAAATGGTTAAATTTTCTAGACGGTTATTTCTCTGTTCACAATTTTTTTGAGAGAGAAAAGATCACCTTTGCGCTCCTTAAATCTCTCCCCCATGTCAAACATTGGTGGGAAACTTACTGGGAGAAAAATTCCACAGAGGAGTCTGGAATATTTGGGGTTGAGCCCACTTAAGATTTTTTTATGGATGTGGTCAAGGAACGATATTACCCTGTGGGAAACTATGATGACCAGTACATGAGATGGACCACGCTACATCAAAAGCGGGACCAAACAATGTCGGAATTCACAAATACCTTCCATACCTTACGCACCAAGTTGGGTATCAAATATTTTGAGAAGAATCTGGTTCTGAAATACCATGGGGCTCTACATAGGTACATCTAAAGCGAAATGGAGTTTCCAGACATCTCATCACTAGGAGTCGCTTATATATATGTTGTCAAAATTGAGCAGAAATTTAAGCAACAGAACAAGTGGGAATTTGGGTCTGCAAATCCACAACAACCAAAGTATGGTAAAGGCGACCCTAACTAACAAAAATCAACCTCAAGACAACCAATCCAAGCCATAGGTAAATAAGGGCAATGAGAAGATGAAGAAGGACACTAGGAAGTGGTGTGACTTCCACAAATCCATTAGCATAACACCGATGAATGTTGCTCAAAACAATCATTGGTAGTCGAGCTCAAAGAAACAAAGTCGAGCCCCGACTCAGAATCTGATTCAAACAATAATAAAAGGAGACAGATAATTGATGCAAAACCCATTGCTAATGTCGCAAGCGTAACAATCCAACCAGAAGAACCAGAGGATCTCAAGGAGGGGGAGTGCATTTTCCATTCATAGATGTGGGTGAAGGGGACCATGTTGCATTTTACTATTGATAAAGGAAGCCAGAAGAACCTCATCTCAGTATATTTCATCAAGTAGTTGTATTTGCCGACAACACCACACCTATAACCATACAACATCAGATGGCTCCTCCAGGGACGAGATCTTCGTGTCAACCAGCAGTGTCGCATGTCATACAACATCACGCCCTTCAAGGATGAGGTACTGTGTGATGTTTTCCCACAAGAAGTCTGTGATTTTTTGTTAGGCTATCCATATATGTGGAGGCATCATGTTGTTTATGAGTCTCGACCTTGTAGCATCATTGTTACTTTGGGGGGTCATCCCTACAAGATACCAGAGATAGTTCTAACTATTGTACCGACAAAAAAGTGTCACAAAGTAATCTCTCATACTGCAAAGTTTAGCCTCTTCACAACCTGGTTAGAAGAGAAGAAAATTGCAACCACTGCATCCTCAGCCCAAGACCCTTCTATCCAATAGAAGCAGATCAACAAGATTGTAGAAGAGCACCAAGATATTCCTACTGCACCTACGGGGGTGCCTCCACACTGCCCATTCAAACCAAGTTATGATAAATCCCTTCATGTTCTTCATGTTTCATCTTCATCAACATAGTCCTCCCACACTCAGGAATGTCATGCAGCTAGATTGGTTAAATAGATTCAACCCCTCCAACAATAGATTCATAACAACCTTCGACAAGTTAAGTGGAGCAGCTTCTTCAGAAAGGAAAACAACCCACCAAGGTTCAGATTCAACAAAAGATTTCCCAGGGACTTGACACAATCGATACCATTTCTTCTTAAGGGGGGAGGAATGATCCAGGTGAAAATCAGTGGTCACCCACCTATTCCACTAGCTCAAAACATGGGTTTCCACCTTGGCAATTTGTCTATGATTTTTCGAGTCCTGAACTTCTGGGGCCATTTTGAGGTCCTAAACAACATTTTTTGGGCACGGCAGAGCCCATACAATATCTAAAGGCATTTTTTGGGACAAATAGGATATGTACTCCTCAGCTAGACCTTTCCAACAAGGTATAGAACACCCTAAATTGAGATCCAATGCAAAAGTTATGCCCTTGGGAAGTTGACATATCAACTACTCCCATCGAGGCCCGCAAACCTTTTGGCGTTTCATATTCCAAGGTTAGGGTTTTGGATTTTATTTATGTTAAAAATGCCTCTAGAACCTCATTGTAAACATTATTCTCATCTTCCTCCAAATGAGTGTAGCCATCACATCTCTTCTTAGAGATAAGCTGCCACCATTCTAGCGAGTCATTCACTCTTTAATTTTACAGTTTCTATACATTCTATCATTAATAAAAATTGTGCATTACTTTATCTCTGTGTTTATTGCAATATCTTTTTATATTTTATTGTTATATCTCTGCCTTCATTTCATTCTCAAAATAATCTAGATCATAAACTACTCGGAATTGTTCCCTGGTGTGTTGGGCAATAGCTATAGGGCTCTGAGACTTCCTGTCTGGCTTGTTGTTGAAGCCCCAAAAGGGAAGTGGGACAGCAGAGGGACTGTTGAGAAGAGAAGGGGCACACTTCCTGGGGTGGGACAAGCATGTGGGGAATGAGAGACTATAGGCTAGTTGCAGCAATTGGGCACTTGGACTAAGCGATTCTACAAATTATCATACCTTAGACTGGCTTAGGACTCCCTTTACCCTAGTAGAGTTTAGCCTCAACTTGAGGGTGGCCCACTGTTGAGATTATGAGTAGTGTGTTCTATGCCTAGGAGGAACGTGGAAGGTCTACACACAGTTGGTGTTTATTTTATGAGATAAGTGTCTTTCATGTGCTTATTTTATTCATTGTGTGTATAATTATGTGTCTTCTGTTATGGAATCTATTTGATAATGGTGTTTATAAATTAGTATTATTATTCCGCTCAACTTTGTTCATATGCATAACATAAAAGTAAAATTAATGGTAGCAAAATTCAGAATTTAGATGTGGCATTGCCCAACAAGGAGTTGGGGATGCTACAAAGTGGTATCAGAGCTATAAATAAAATAAAATAAAGAGTTTTGTGTGGTGTGGCTTAGCTTGGGTGGCTCAAAATGTTAAAAATTGGTATCATAGCTCCAATTTTCAATACTGAGCCTGCATGGACCCAATTAACAAAGCACAAGGCGAAAAATTTCCGAAATGTAGTTGCAGATAATGTTTGCAATTCGTTTTTTGAAATTACAGTAATGAAATTGAGAGGAATTTCACAACCAGGTTGGGGAAATTTAACTAGAGAATGGAAATTTCCAAACTTTAATGGTATAATGAACAAATTTGGGTCTGTAGATGGTCGAATTTTGAGTTACGGTGTTCCCGTGGTGAAATCGGGAGCAACTGGGTGAAATTGGGCAAAAGCCCCAATTTTTGTTGTTAAATTAATGGGGAATTTGGGAAATTTGGTCCAAGGATGAAATATTCCTAATTTATAATCTATGTCTAAACAAATTTAGACCTATAATTGGTCAAATTTTAAGCTACAGTAAGGCCATGGTAGACTGGGCAAAAATTGTTTAAATATATTTCCAATTAGTAGGTGAATTGAATGGAATCTGTTCTAGGAATATCAACCAGTGGTGCGCGTAAAAAATTGATCGTTGCAATGATTGAATTGGCATTTATTGGGATGAATTGGCCGAAATTTTTTAAGTTGAAATGCATCATGGTGAAATTAGGAGAAATTGGGAAAAGGGCCCAATTTCCATGGAGGAATTCATGAGGAATTCGATGCACATGAATCGAATTACAGGTACAAGGGTCAAATTTGTGTGCAAAATAATGAAATTGGTTTTATTGAGCTTGGTAATTGAGCTCTAATGGAAGCCACATAAATAATACAAAAAAATGAGCCTCTTTGGAAATTACGAAAAGAAGAAAAAAAAAAAAAAAAAAAAAAAAAAAAAAAAAAAAAAAATTGAGTATTTTTCCATACGATGATGTCGACATGATGTGGAGGCCATGTGTCAGTTGACGTGGTAGAAGAAAGACATGTATTTACACGATGTCAAGTACATGTTGGATGGGATGAAAATTGGTAGGTGATGTTGATCCATGTGGCGGGCCAACTGTCAATCTCACGGAACCGCAATAAGAAGTGGAAAAATGGTTAAGTGTTGAGACTTCTCGGATGGACTTATGAAAGGAAGGTTACAAGATTACGAGTCTGTGAGTCCGTGTAGATGGAAAAATAGTTAAGTGTTGAGACTTATCGGACAAACTTATGAAAGGAAGCTTACAAGATTATGAGTCCACGTAGATGGAAAAATGGTTAAGTGTTGAGACTTCTCAAATGAACTTATGAAAGGAAGGTTACAAGATTATGAGTCTGTGTGTCAGTGATTCTGTGGGTCCGTGAAGGAAAAATAATCTGAGTGTTGGTGGTGGATTTATGGAAGGTATGAATATAGTCTATGAGTTCGCAAGTCCACCACCCGCGAGCACGTGAATATAATAAAGTTTCTAAGAATGGGAGCAAGTTAAGGGCGACAGAATGCGAGAGTGTATTTTGGAATCCACGGAAGTTTGAAGGGAAGAAATGAAGACCTTAGACCCACAATGAAATAATTTTAACGGTCGATATCTAATTCGAGGAAGGAAAGTTGTTGGGACACATAATATCTAAAGATGGAATTAAAATAGATCCCAGCAGGATAGAAGCCATCCAGAAGGTGGAACACCCTAGGAACATCAAAGAGCTACAATCATTCATCGGCAAAATAAATTTCCTTAGAAGGTTCATACCCAACTTGGCTGAACTTCTTAGGAACATCACTAATATGTTGAAAAAAGACACAAAAATCAAATGGAACGTTGAATCCAAACATTCATTTGAGCAGGTGAAACATGCACTCACCCAAGCCCCAATTCTGATCAGCCCAGATTACACCAAAGAATTTTATCTTTTCTCTTTTGCATTTGAACACACCATAGCAGCAGTGTTGTTGCAGAAAAACAGTGAAGGGTATGAACAACCCATAGCATTTTTCAGCAAAGCTTTGGGAGACGTTGTGTTGAAATACAACATAATGGAGAAACACGATTTTGCCCTGGTAAAGGCCATAAAGGATTTTAGAGTCTATATTCTCCATTCTCACACAATTGCATACGTTCCAAACGCAGTGGTAAAGGATATCCTGACTCAGGATAATCCAGATGGTAGGAGAGGAAAACAGATTGTGGTTATTCTGGAATATGACATTGAAATAAAACCTACTAAACTGATCAAAGGACAGGGTTTGGCCAAACTAATGGCTGAATCTAATTTTCATGCTCTAGATATTAACTTTTTGGCTGCAATTGACGAGCAGGAAGAGCAGGCAACTCCAAATGTAAAGGAGGTGTTCTTAAACTCTCTTGGGTACACATACCTCTTTTTTTTACTTCATAACTTACAAGCTCCTCCTGGTTTTACTAAGACCAAAGCCTGATTTATTAAACTGAAAGCATTGAAATTTTCTATGCTAGAAGGTAATCTTTATTGGAAAAATCCTAGTGGTATTTTTCTTAATTGCTTGTTGAAAGATGAAGCTGGCAAAGTTCTACAGGATTTCCATGTAGGAGACTGTGGTGGGCATCTGAGTTTGAAGACCACAACTAACAAGATTTTGAGAGTTGGTTTCTACTGGCCTACATTGTTTGTTGATGTTCATCAAAAAGTTACTTTTTGTCATAAATGTCAGGTTTTCGAAGGTAAGAGGAAGTTGTTTCCTCTTCCCGTGAAACCCATAACAGTTGAAGCCCCTTTCCAACAATGGGGTTTGGACTTTATTAGGGAAATACATCCATCCTCCTCAGGCCAACACAAGTGGATCCTCACGGACACGGACTACTTCACCAAATGGATCGAGGATGTGCCATGCAGGAAAGCTACTGACTATGTTATCATTAAAATTTTAGAAACTAATATCTTGTCTCGTTTTGGATGCCCCGGAAAAATTATAGCTGACAATGCAGTGGCCTTAAGATCCAAAAGACTCATAGATTTTTGTAGCCAATACCACATTACTTTGGGACACTCAACAACTTATTATCCTCAAGGAAATGGGCTAGCTAAGTCCTCAAACAAAAGTGTGGTGAACATTCTCAGGAAAACACTGCAAGAAAAAAAAAATCATGGCATAATAAGTTGGTTTCCGCTCTCTAGGCTAACAGAATAAGCATCAAAAGATCAATTGGCATGTCTCCATACCAATTGGTGTATGGTACTGAAGAAGTTTTTCCCCTTTCCTTAGGAGTCCCTGTCATGAAACTATTGCAAGAAGCGCAGGTAGAGCCAAATGATGTCCAGAGGAGGATAAATCAAATGATCCACTTAACGCAATCCAGAGAGGAAATCTACAACAAAACTCAGGTCATCCAAGAGAACATCAAAAAGATTTTTTACAAAAGGACTAAAGAAGATTATTGTGATTTAGGCAACTTGGTCTTGAAATGGGATTCTAGAAATGAGGACAAGGGTAAGCATGGAAAATTTGATAGCTTATGGAAAGGCCCTTACACCATTCAGGCATTCAGAGGAAATAACACATCTTTGCTAAAAAACATTGATGGAACAGACCTGCCAGGTGGATCGGTTAATGGTAGGATGTTGAAGCATTATTTGCCATCCCAATAGAGATCTCATGAATACATATCCATTATACATACCATTTCCTTTTCATTTAGGTTTTTGTGTAGGTGATATTGATCGGGTGGTTGAAGCCCGCAAAGAAGGCCCTAAGCCACTGACCAATGCCACCAAGTTCCCAAAATAAAAACAAAAATAGATAGCAGCAATAAAGCAATAGAGGAAACCTTTACGGACATCAGAAAGCATGTTCTTGGCACTTCATAAGGAGAGTACCATCCCTAGGTGGAGCCGTTGTTATAACCCTATAATTTATAAGATCATCTGGTGACTCGAAAATTTTCACTATTGATGTATGTTGTCTTGCAAATAATATTTCATTCCTGCAAATTATTTTCAAAAAGAAAAGAAAAGAAAAAGAAAGAAAAAGAAAAAGAAAAGGAATAAAAGAGGGCATAAAAGAAAATGGATAAAAGCCCCATGCAATAACAATGACTTGATCCATACAATTTAATCATGGTTAAGTCTTTTTGAATTTATGTTGATAAGTTAGTGAATAAGACTTGGCTAAATTGTTTAATCTTAGCCAAGTAGATAGGTTATGTAGTGAATAAATTTGATCAAACTGTTTAATCTTGATCAAATAGCCCCATGATAGAGTAATTTCTTAGCCCAACGGTCTAATCTGGGCTAAATGTGTAGGTAGGTAGGATAGGACATAAACTAGATAGTGTTTCCTTCAATAAAACATGCATGATGTTCAACGAAAATCCATGATTCTTGATGTTTGAGGTATGTTTCCTAACCCCATGGTGACAAAAATCAAAGGGAAACAACGAAAAACCCACAAAAGAACAATATCCTAAGTTTCTGTTGCATATTTTTTATTCGTGCCCAGAGATCTACGGTTGATCTACCGACGCGTAGATCAATGGTGGATAGTGGATTCCAGACCCCCCTGACCATTCTACCTTTAATGAGAGGGGGGGGGTATGATATGAAGAATAAAGAGCACACTTAGATCTACGGTTGATCTAGTGGTGCGTAGATCAATAGTTGACAGTGGATTCCGGACCCCCCCCCGATCGTTCTACCTTTAACGGTGGGGGGGGTATGATATAGAGACTAAAGAGCGTGCATAGATCGACGGTTGATCTAGTGGCGTTTGATTCTATGACCAACAGGAGATACTGGACCCCCCTGACCGTTCTACCTTTAACGGTGGGGGGAGGGTCCAATATGGGCGGTTTTCCCGGCGGGCCCCATCCTAACATGTCATAAATCTATGGCATCAGACCCCCTTGCTCTAAACCATTTACCACCTTACCCTGCCTCCGAAATACTTCCATATCGGAATTGCCTCACCACCGTCGCATCGTGGCATCATCTTCCACTATCCCATCGCCTCCCGACGTCATGTTCCACTACCCCCCCATTAGTCTCATCTCATAACTCTGTTATTTTCCCCCTCCATTCACCCATCACAGGTCATGTCCCACTTGCCTATCTTCTAATCACCGCCATCTGCATCATCCTGGTACACCCGTCACCCGTCCTCCACTTGCCACCTTGCACTTCAAATGATTCGTTGGCCATTTATTATAGGCTAACATATCCATTAGTCTGTTGACCTGTCCCCCGTGCCCAACGAATACCCGTTCGCTCAAATTTAACTCCATTTTCTCCATTTGCGCACTGCTCACTCCTTCCGCACACCAGAAGCTCATTTTCCTCACCTTTTCAGTCAGAAAGCAGAGCAGTCAAAGTCACGTGAATGACTCACCAACGACCTTACCCAAAATCAGCATGAAGAATCTGACAGATCATCAGCAGTTCCTACAATTTTGTATCTTATTGTCTAGTTGTTAGGATTAGATTATACCACGTCCTTATCATTAATGACAAGGTCATTTGTAATTTTTGTTATAAATACTTCAAATTTCGAAGTACTGAGGGTTGATATTTACACCCAAGCAAGCTGTAAGCACTGCAATTTTTATCAGAGATCTACCAGTAATAAAAAGGACTTTCACAGGATTCCTACCTGTTAGTTGTTGGTGATGTTTTCTTCTCTCAGTTTAAATGTTTTTCCTATCTTCATAATCACATATGTTTTTTACATCTGATCGTTTAAAAGAAGTTGAAGTTGCAAAATTTATCTTTGTATACTCTGTTTCTGACTTTTAAAGATCTTAATGTTTATCTTCTAATGTTATGATTAAGAAATTCTTAAATGCTTCTTGGTTATAACTGATTATCTCATCTTTCTTCTATCCACCATTTAATTTCTAAAGGAACAAATAGTTTCATTATCCTGCCCGGTGAAAACACCTTATAAAATTTGTTCGTTGATCTCAAACTTTATAAAACAGACCCCATAGCCCAATGGATGCGTAAGCAATATTTCAGCCATATTTATAAAACAGACACACAGTCTCATTTATTTAACTAGCCTAACATCTTAAATCTAAAACAAAGTTAAATCTCAAAGAGAGATCCCTCTTTGAAACTAGAAGGGCTAGATCCCAATTTCGAAGTGGTTGGATAAGGTTGCCTCTAGTAAATTTCTTCTACTTAACAACAACCTCTGGGAATTTACAGAGCGATAACACAAAGCACAATGCAAAACAATCTAGATATTCTTTACCACTCTTAAGCTTACTTCGTGAAGTTATATCTCTGATCTAACAATCATGCAATAATAGTATAACATATAGAAAATAACACAACATCAACCACAAAGACAATAAGATATATGTGGTTCGCCCTCTCCCTATGGCTACGTCCACAGAACTATGTTTCTTGATATATTAGATGAAAACATGTAGTTATATCTATGCACTTAGTTGCATATCTTCTCTCTTTCTCTCTTTCTCTTCCCTCCCTACGCACCCAGCTGCGGGGTTGATCTTCGCACCCAGTTCAAGATCCAGAATACAGACTCAATATTGCTCTCAACAATAATAATACGAACGAACAACATCCAACAATTGAGCCACCCTCCCCGGTCTTCTAGACCTTTATTTATACATTACATGACCAAAGTCTAGGTGTCAAAACCCTAGGTCCACTTGACCCACGTTTTAAGGGATTCGCTAACCTGTTCCTCCTTCTTTTCCACGAGGTGATTCAAAGCACCCGTTGGTGTATTTTTATTCTTGTTGAGTTGTCCACGATCCGTCTTCTTTGATGCTTTATCTTCCTTGATCTTCTCTTCTAACGACTATCTTTTATGTTACTTCGCTCCTTCTTTTCTGCTTCTTTGACCACTTTGACCCTTCCCTGGTTTATGTGCCTTCCGTACAGTTCGTACTTCATCTTTCTTCCTTAATTTTCCCTTCCCTACATAACCAAGGGCCAACAGGCCCCCAACACTCACATGTGACTCATCCCGAGTCACTGCAAGACTGAATCTTTTGTATCACTTCGAATGCAGACTACACGGAGCAGCATGTGCTTTCTGCTATGTCCCTCCTCATCTTGTGCAGACTGTCTTTTCTGTGTCTGGTACCCAGTTTTAACTGCACCTGGTACCTAGACCCTTCTTCCTTTTCTTTTACTGAGAGTTGCAAGGCAGGTGGTTGTCACAATACAGCTTCAACCAACTTTTGTTCACTAAACCATCCTTCCATTCTCCCTTAAGAGTTTTCAACTGCACAACTCCTCCTTCTGTAACATAGGAAACCTCAAATGGTCTAAGCCAGTGTGTCCTAAACTTCCCTGGATTCTTCCTGAACTTGTTGTCATATAGCAGTACCAAATCTTCTTGCTTAAATGCTTTCTTCTTGATATGTCTATCATGGTAAGCATTCTCTCGTTCTTTTTGTACCTGTTGATGAAATCCCACAATAAACCTGTCTTCCTCTAGTTCCATCAACTGTGCGAGCCTATCTTGAACAACGCATGTGTCATCCATACCTTTAAATGATGCAATTCTTAAACTAGGAACCAAATATTCCATAGGTACCACTGCTTCCAAGCCACATACCAACTTAAAGGGAGTCTGCGTAGTTAACTTTTTGCAAGTAGTTCTATAAGCCCATAACTCTGTTGGAATCTTAAATCCCAATCATCTATGTTAACACTGCAAATCTTAGTCAGTGATGTCCCCAAGGTCTTATTGAAAGCTTCGAATGTACCATTCACCTATGGGTGGTATCGTGTGATCTTCTGATGGTCAACTTCAAACTCTCGAGTCAAGGCTTCAATAATTTTGTTGATGAAGTGTGTGCCTTGATCACTCATGAGGATATTCGGGCATCCAAATATAGTTATAATATCCTCAAAGATGAACTGTGCAGTTGCAGTTGCACTACAGTCCTTAACTGCTCTTGCTTCTGCCCATATGGTCAAATACTTTGTGGCAGTGATAATGTATCTATCTCTTGTGCGCTTTCCTGGTGGGTTGATGGGTCCCACAAAGTCAATAACCCATTGCTCGAATACTTTTAGTGTTAATTGCGGTTCCAAAGGCATTCCATCCCTTCTAGAAGGCTTTCCTACTATTTGACACACATCGCATACTCTATAGTATTCCTTAGGATTCTTATGTAAAGTAGGCCACCAGAGGCCAACTCTGAGAACCTTTTACGTTGTTTCTTTCCCTACATAGTGTCCTCCTGCAATGCCTTCATATGCTTCTACAAGAATCAATGGTCTTTTTGCCTCCATAACGCATCTTCTCAAGATCTCATATGTTCCCATCTTATATAATTGTCCAATTATAAGTTGAAATTCAACAATGTGAACTACCAACTGTTTCTTCTAAATGACTGTGTACTTGCAAGGTGTCATTCTTGTGGACAAGAAATAGACTATCTCGGCGAAGTGATCATCGACTTTTCTGATGGCCAACAAATGTGCATCTGTTAGTGTATCCTCTAGACTAGTAGGCTCATCGCCATGTTCTAACCTAGATAAGTGATCAAGTCCTTTATTCATTCTTCCTGGCTTAACCACAATCTCAAAATCATACTCCTGGAATAGTAGTAGCCATCTGCATATTCTTCCCCCCAACATTGGCTTGTTGACTAAGTACTTTAGTGTAGAATGATCAGTGAACATCTTAAAATGTCCTCCCAACAAATAGTGTCTAAAATTTTGCAGCGCATATACCATAGCCAAGCCTTCTCTTTCAGTCATAGTATAGTTCCTTTCAGCTGTAGAAAGCTTCATGCTAGCAAAGGATATGGGGTGGTCAATGTCTCTTGCACCTGGATGTGCTAAAATTGTTCCTAATGCAATGGACGAAGCATCGACATGAACATTGAACTCCTTACTCCAATCTGGAAAAACCAAGATAGGCACAGTAACCATTTTTTGCTTTAGTGTGTCGAAGCTCTGCTAACATTCTTTTGTCCATTGGAACTTACTATCTTTCTTTAAGAGATTTTCCATAGGTGTTGTTATCTGTGCATAACCTTTAATAAACTTCCTATAGTATCCAGTGTGTCCCAGTGCAGTGCACAACTGTATAACCGAAGTAGGGGGAGGTAGATCAACAATGATAGCGATCTTGGAAGGATCTACCAACAACCCCTGCTTACACACAATATGGCCTAGCAGCACTCCAAAGGGTGAAAATAAACTACACTTTTTCAGATTCAGGGCAATCTGACATTGTCTGCACTTATCCAACATTAATCTTAATCATTCAATATGATCCTTCATTAGGCTAAAATAAGTCCAATCATCAAAGTATGCTTCCAAGAAATTATGTAAAAATTCCTTAAATGCTTCGACCACCACCCTGGAAAAGATGGTTGGTGCATTCTTCAAGCTAAAAGGCATCACAGTGTACTGAAAAGAACCACATTATGTTGCAAATGTGGTCTTATGTCGATCTTCCTTAGAAATTTTGATCTGGTGATAGCTTGAAAATCCATTTGTGAAAGAGTAGACCCCATGTCCTCCTACATTATCTAGAACCTCATCAATAAAAGGTGTAGGGAATGGATCGTGTAGACATGCATCATTCAACTTCCTTAGATCTACACAGATTTTGATTTCTCCTGACTTATTATCCTGGACCACCATAGGGCTGATCCATTCAGATTCCTCAACTGGTTCTATGATTCTTACTTCCAGCATTCTATCTAATTCAATTTTAACCTTTTGCTTATGCTTTGGATTCAGTTTGTAAGGTCTCTGCTTGATAGGTCTTCCATCTTCTCTCAAGGAGATCTTCATTTCTCCCATGGGCACTTTAATGCCCTTCATGTTTGTGAAATTGGTTGGAAACAAGTCATGATATTCATGTAATAGTTCTGTAATCTTGCTAATAGTAGCATCATCCCAATAGTCTCCCACATTTTCCAACTTAGGTGTTTGCTCGGTTCCAATATTAACCTTCTTAATTTTAATGGGTTGTCCAACAAAGGGTAATTCAATCTCAGGCCCTTCTATGTCTCTTTGTCCTTCATTTTCTAAAATGTTTACATCCCTCGGTTCATCATCCTCGTCATCATTAATATGTAGCACTCATGTAACTGTTGAAGAGGCGCAATCCATTCATCTTTTTCTTGGTCAAGAGGGGGGTTAGGTGCCTCCTCAAAGACCTTATGTCTTATGATTTGTAAAGCCTAATATATTGTAGGGTATTGACTTTCAGATAAGAAAGTAACTGTAAAGTTATGAGTCATACCATACCAATATGTAGTGACAAAGCGCAGTTCTGCTTGAAGATACCAGTTGATAGGCGTAGTATCCAAGGTTTTAATGAACTTATGTACCCATTGTTCTTTAGGAATATTGCGCCAGGGTTCCTCACAACTTCACACGTGGTCCTTAGGAAAACTCTGACCTGTGTAATAAACTTTTCATCCTTCAACTTGGTCTGAAAAGTGCGTTGTCAGTAAGGTGCGACATTGTACCCACTCCGCGATGTTCTTTTTATGTGTTCCCCACCATCTAGCTAGTGTTTCTTTCAATGCTTCATCCAGTGCAAACATCCTTTGTTGTACTGGTACAATTTTTTTTAATTCAACTAGAAATGTCTCTAAATGATTCAAGCCATCAAATGTTGGAAGATTACTTACTTACGTGTCAATCCAACAAACTGCTCTGGTCAATCTGGCACATCTCTGCGTAGAGACTTCATACATCATGTTCTACCAATTTTCCAATGCTTCCTCTGAATCTGATGAACATGCACTTTCACTTCGCCAACTGAGATTTCCATCTGATGTAGGATTAATGTAATCCTATTGTCTTGTTGTCAGTTTGTAGATGTTCTCTAGATCATAGGCGCGGTCTTCTTCTCTTATGGGTTCAGTGTATCTACAACCTTCATCGAGATCAAGAGGTGCAATGACCTTGAGGCCATTACCCTCAAATGTCATTCTTCTCTTCTTTAGGTCAACAACAATCGAATTGTTGAAAGCCCAAGCAATTCCTTACGATGCAGGATAATGACAACTATCATCAACAATATCAATCACTTTGAAGTCTGCAAATGTCCTTACCCCATCAATGTCTACAGGGACATGCTCTAGTCTTCCAAAGGAGCTCACCGCCTATTGATTAGCCATCCTGAGCCTGATAGGAGAGTAAATCAATATAGTTTTTCCCATCAGTGCCCAAGTATGCTTTGTCATAACATTTACTTCTGATCCAAAGTCGAGGACCACATAGTCCACGTCGTAGTCTCCAATCTGAGCGTTAAGGTGTAATTCCTTGTTTGTCCTTCTTTTCCTTGAGACTTGATTCACAACTCTACTTAGCATAGGGTCTATTCTTCCAATTTCATATTGTCTTACTAGGTGTTTTAGCTCCTGCACAACTCTCTCATCTTTAATCAAATTGATACATGTATATAAGAAGTCCATGATCTTGCTTACCTCTTTTCCTTGTCCAGCTAGGGCAGACTGATCAAATGTTGGTGGCATTTCACATTCCCTTACTTATGGTTGTACCTTATATGAAGAAGCTTGTTCTCCTACAAATTCTTTCCTTGGTTCTTCAAAATTATGCCTCTCTCTCCTTTGATCAAACAACTATGTCTTCTCTACAACTCTTCTGATCCCTGATCCTTCTGTAGTCTTTCCTAGGGTCACCCTATCTTCACATGTAACAACACCTCCTCTAGTAATAACAACGACTCTAGGGTCCTCACCGCGAGGTTCTGCTAATATTAATTGGACTTGTTGGTTTCCTCCTCGTCTCTCTTGGAGTTTAGCTAACAACACTAGACACTCTTCGATGACATGATCAAATGAATTACAGTAGTTGCAAGTAGTACAAGGGTTCTAACAATCCCTTGTCAAATGTCATGGATGTGCACAATTATAGCAAATAATCTTACCTCTACCTCGACCCATACCTCCTCCTCCTCCTCTTCCTCTGAATCCACCACGAGGGTTGAAATTTCCTCTTCCTGGGGAGTTGATCTGCGCATTATTTCATTCTTTTTGTGTTTCTCCTTGAATCCTATATGTATCCCTTGATCTTTCATGCATGACATCGTAAGCCCTACAATCCTTCTCATCATGCCCCACAGATTTATAGAATGTGCAGTAAAGATTGGTAGGTGTCTAGACATATTTTTGCATGTAATAACATTCAACAGAGCAGTGTCTAGTTCTACATACCTTGCACCATGGTAGAGTGGCTTGCTTCAAAGGGCTAGGCGCTCTCGAGGCCAGATATTCATGGAATAGGGGATAATGCTCTTTGTCATGGCCCTTTGATTTTCATCTTATACACCAGATATCTTCTCTTTTTTCCTTTCCTTTGTCCTTATTCATATCTTCGACTTGTAAGGATAAACTAGTTAATTGATTTAAGATCTGACTCATACCTAGACTGGATTCTCCTACAGGGGTTGCTTCTAGTTTCATAGTAATATCCAAAGCTTCATCCTGCGAAGCGATTTTCTATTGCATCAAAGGAACTCTGATATGTGGCAGGAGGGCAACGATGAACCATTCTTTATTTTGTTCATCTAATATCTAAAAACTTAAACGACCTGTCAGAGTCTTAAACCTTTGATCAAAATCCCAAACAAGTTCAGTGACCTTATGTTTGATTTCCTTCAACTCTGTAATGCATTGCAACTCTGACTTAGGCTTCTTGAATTCTGCACTTAGAACAGTCTTAATGTCATTTAGTGGTTTAGGTTGTCCGGGTCTTGAAGTAAACTTCATATACCAACTCAATGCGCGATCCCTCAAGGTAGTACTGAAATGAGATCTCTTAACATCTTCATCGGTAAATTTCTTAATGCTCCATACAACTTCGCATAGGAACCAATTCTGATCAGGATCTTCAGATCCATCTCCTCTGAATATGGGTAACCTCATTTCATCTTCCACAGATATTCCTTGGTTTCTTGATTGAGTATGTACTAAATTGCTTGTAACAATACTCTGATTTCTCTGAATACTTTGGTTACTTTGGTTACTTAGTGCTGCTAAAACAACATGAGGAGTAATAGTACTTACTTCAACAATAGGTGCAGTTCCTGAAGTTTTTGGTTCTTCCCAGGGAGGTCCTTCAAATCCTACTTCCTCTGATCTTGCGGACTCTGAATACTCTTTGTCTGTTAGATCTGCTTCTTCTCCATTGTAGAATCCCTCTTCTCCATAGTTCTGCTTAAAAAGGTTTGCAAGAGGAACCTCTGAACGATCTCCCACTGCGTGTGTGTCTAGCCTTTGTGTCACTGTCGTTGTCTGAATTATTGAACATTAGCTTCACTATATCTTCATGATATTCTTCTCATGCAATAACATCTTAATCCTCGGCTTTAAAAAGTGTAGGAACTTTCCTCTGGGTCCCTTAAAGAAATACCTCTCTGCTTGACTATATGATTTCACTCTATCAATAACAAACTCAATTATGTATCCTCCAATAGTGCTATCAAACCAGAGATCCACTGCTCTAGAAACAACATTATCGACTCTCTTGACCTTCTTGATCAGCACTGTTGTCCAAACCACAGGTGTCCTAGATCTGATCTCAAACTGGGTATCTGCTAATCTGGCTAACCACTCGTATAACTCCTTGTGAACTCCTCCAAAGAAAATCTCGTGTATGTCGGTAAAGTTGTACCTTCTGAACCAGTATTCTATACTAATGCTAGGGTTCTTGTTTTGAGCTTTGGTGAAGTCCTTTTCTTGTTCTTCTATCCACTTTTGAATCTTTGTCTTCGATGGAAACCACCTTGACGTTCCCTCAAGAAGTTCCTGGTCTAGACAACAGAACCATTTGTTAGCACAGGGGCAGACCCAGGTTTCAACTCTAACAACACACCAACAAACCCTAACTACTGGCCCTTTTGGCAACACCTGTGAAGCAGAGGCAGTCTCACCCAAAGTAGCAATAGGGGGTTGCAGGACACATGTGTCTACAACCAAAGGAAATGCAAAGTGGTTCCAAAGCACAACGCAAAACAATCTAGATTTTCTTTACCACTCTTAAGATTACTCCGTGAAGTAATATCTCTGATCTAACAATCATGCAATAAAAGTATAATAGATAGCAAATAACACAACATCAACCACAAAGACAACAAGATATATGTGGTTCACCCTCTCCCTAGGGCTACGTCCACAGAACTATGTTTTTTGATATATTAGATGAAAGCATACAGTTCTATTTGTGCACTTAGCTGCATATCTTCTCTCTTTCTCTCTTTCTCTTCCCTCCCTACGCACTCAGCTGCAGGGTTGATCTTCGCACCCAGCTGAAGATCCAGAATATAGACTCAATATTACTCTCAAAAACAATAATTCGACAATGAACATCGACAATAATAATACGAACGAACAACAACCAACAATTGAGCCACCCTCCAAAGTCTTCTAGAAATTTATTTATACATTACATGACCAAAGTCTAGGTGTCAAAACCCTAGATACAAAACCCTAGGTCCACTTGACCCATGTTTTAAGGGCTTCATCAGCCTATTCCTCCTTATTTTTCGTGAGGTGCTCCAAAGCACCTGTTGGTGTCTTTTTCCGCTTGTTGAGTTGTCCATGATCCGTCTTCTTTGTTGCTTTATCTTCCTTGATCTTCTCTTCCAACGGCTAGCTTTTCAGTTACTTCGCTCTTTGTTTTATGCTTCTTTGACCACTTCGACCCTTCCCTGGTTTATGTGCCTTCCATGCAGTTTGTACTTCGCCTTTCTTCCTTAATCTTCGCTTCCTTACATAACCAAGGGCCAACATGTCGTATCCAACAACAACACATGATCACCCATTAGTCATCCATCCACGCTCTGATCCCGAGGAGGATTCAGTTAATGAGCAAGGACTGGTAGCTGAAACCTCAGCTCAGTCCATAAATAAGAAACAGGAAAGATGTGGCCGAGGAGACAGAAATGTCAGCCCGAGGTACCACGGTGAACGGTTCCTTCTTACAGGCCCATACTGATTTGAGCTTGCGTCTGATAGGAGGAAACATGCACAATCTGGCAAAAGGATACCCAGGCTAAAAGCCTTGGATGGGATGGCCAGATGACTCTTCTAGTGGTCGTTCACTGATCTGAGTATAAATAGATCAGTTCAAGATTTTTTTATGGTCATCGAATGGTTGAACAAAGCTCCCTATTTTGTAATATTTTGATACCAGAGTTATTCTCTGGTTGTGTATGAGACCTCATAATTTATCATTAGTAGAAGTCAGCTTCTTTCATCATCTTGTTTATTGTTGTGTTGAAACACTCGTGCATGGATGATCCAGATGAGGTGTTGTAGTTGTATTGGAATGGAGGTTTGATTGTAATGTTGATGTGACCTGTTTTAGTATTTTCTTTAGTTGTCTTGTTTCCTCTTATGCTGAAATGCTCATGCATGGATGATCCAGACAAGTTATTGTAGTTGTATTGTAATGGAGGTTTGATTATAATATTGTTGTGATATATTTCAGTATCTTTAACTTGAGCTCAAGAATGCTCTTGAGCCTGAGTTTTTCTTCACCAAGCTGCTTGAAGGTCGGATGCTCATGGCAGAATTATCCACCTTTCTCACTAAGTCTTCCTCCTCCTCACCTTTAGCCTAAACCACTGACTGAAGTTAATGAGAACCTCATTTCCATATGCATTGCTTGTCCAGTTTATGTGTTAAATAATTCTTGTACTGAGCTTTGTCCATTTGACCTCCACTCATAAACCTACCTCCACAAACATTTTGATGAGTATTGGTCTTATCCTCTTGCAATCTGAGGGTGAATCTCAGTTCTAACACATATGTTACCAGAATTATCTGCTTGCTTTAACCAAAAATTTTAGAATTGTTATCTTATATAATAAATGGGTTGCAAGCATAGATTAATGTTGATGATAAATCATAGCAAATTAACTTTAGAAAATTGGTATCTTCAAGTATGGGGAACAAGACATGGTTAGTTCTTCAAAATGGGGAATGGATGCTTGAGGAAGCTACCAGTTGAAGATGACTTTACTCGGTGAGTAATATAACAGACTTTCAATAGAACTATGATTGGAAAAAGAATTCGAGATGACAATTATGCATATCATATGGGGATGCTAGGTCGGAAGAACCATCTACAATACATGATAATGCATATATCATAGGTTCATATGGCGATGCAAAGAATAGGAATATAGACATATGATTTTATAGAATATGAGAGAGTCTAGAACTGGTATCAAGAATGAGTAGAGGAACTAGAATATCTTAATGTTATGTCAAGAATAACTCAAAAGATGATCAAAGGTCAAGACTGAAGAATGTTAGGGTATGAGTCTGGGTGCAACCATAAAGTCTTGGGAAGCCACTATAGGAAATCCACTCATGTTAATCAGAGTGCTCAATGGAATATGGGCATAAGAGTAGATCATATAGTGAATGAAATAGTGAAAGTCCATTCACTCCCAAAGAAGCCAATGTACAGATAAGGCAGGACATTAAGGTTAGAACATTTCAAAAAGGATTGATATGTCAAGATGTTAGTCTTTTAATAAAGGAAGGCAGAGTATATGCTTGGAGATGGGGATAACATCTCCAAGGAACAGTCACATAGTTTGGGGGTAGTACTTCCATCATGGTTATCAGAGTAGCGCAGTTGAAGCATGGTATGAATATCACCACTTCAAGGGTGAAGAAATGAAGGTGTATATAAGTAAAGAGTGCCAACAGATGCATAAATCAAAATATTGTGTGCAGATTGGGTCTTGAATGATGCAATCAAAATCCTAGCAGAGGAATTGCACAAAGCTAAGTGCATTAGAGACTAGATGAAGTTCAAGAGTAATTTAAGATAGTGGAAAGGTATTGTTAGATGGATACCAAGTTATACAGAGTCTTCTGCAACATTCAAGGAATTGTGACAACAACGAAAAAAGAATGTTAAGTACATTTCAAAGGGATGAGTGCATTGCCAAGGTACATTGGGATGTCAATCCAAAAGGATTCAAGCATGGAGATAAAAAAAAATTTTGAAAAGAAGCCAATAAGGAACCATGAAGAAGAATAATGATTCTATTCCTGGTATAGAATGCAAAAGAAATAAAATATGAGGAGAACCCATCTCAATTGGAAAAAGAGACATTTGGGTAGTATTGCAGCATGTTGTAGAATTGTCTATGTAGGTCATGTTTGAGGTTGGGTGGCTAATAAAAGAGAAGAGAATGGTGCAAAAAACTACAAGGGCTGATATGTTAAATCAAGGAAAGGATGAACCAATTTGGTCCAGAAGAGTAAATAGAAGTTGAAGATATAAAGTCAATATGAGAGCATGGCTAGAAATGTAATTTAGTCATGCATGTGTTTGGTCAGATGGATCCAGGAAATAAATAAGCATGAAGTTAATATCAACATATTATATGGCTAAAAATATAAAACTGATCAAGAGTGGTTTAGATGGAAAAGTACTCAGTAAGAGAACAAAATGATACATGAATCCATGAAGAATTGAGGTCTTCTAGGAAGAATAAAGAAAAATGGTACAGGAAGAAAGAGGTTGCAATTACTATAGCAACAATTATGTTATGGCTTGTTGGAGAGTCATACATAGTATAGANGTAGTTGTATTGGAATGGAGGTTTGATTGTAATGTTGATGTGACCTGTTTTAGTATTTTCTTTAGTTGTCTTGTTTCCTCTTATGCTGAAATGCTCATGCATGGATGATCCAGACAAGTTATTGTAGTTGTATTGTAATGGAGGTTTGATTATAATATTGTTGTGATATATTTCAGTATCTTTAACTTGAGCTCAAGAATGCTCTTGAGCCTGAGTTTTTCTTCACCAAGCTGCTTGAAGGTCGGATGCTCATGGCAGAATTATCCACCTTTCTCACTAAGTCTTCCTCCTCCTCACCTTTAGCCTAAACCACTGACTGAAGTTAATGAGAACCTCATTTCCATATGCATTGCTTGTCCAGTTTATGTGTTAAATAATTCTTGTACTGAGCTTTGTCCATTTGACCTCCACTCATAAACCTACCTCCACAAACATTTTGATGAGTATTGGTCTTATCCTCTTGCAATCTGAGGGTGAATCTCAGTTCTAACACATATGTTACCAGAATTATCTGCTTGCTTTAACCAAAAATTTTAGAATTGTTATCTTATATAATAAATGGGTTGCAAGCATAGATTAATGTTGATGATAAATCATAGCAAATTAACTTTAGAAAATTGGTATCTTCAAGTATGGGGAACAAGACATGGTTAGTTCTTCAAAATGGGGAATGGATGCTTGAGGAAGCTACCAGTTGAAGATGACTTTACTCGGTGAGTAATATAACAGACTTTCAATAGAACTATGATTGGAAAAAGAATTCGAGATGACAATTATGCATATCATATGGGGATGCTAGGTCGGAAGAACCATCTACAATACATGATAATGCATATATCATAGGTTCATATGGCGATGCAAAGAATAGGAATATAGACATATGATTTTATAGAATATGAGAGAGTCTAGAACTGGTATCAAGAATGAGTAGAGGAACTAGAATATCTTAATGTTATGTCAAGAATAACTCAAAAGATGATCAAAGGTCAAGACTGAAGAATGTTAGGGTATGAGTCTGGGTGCAACCATAAAGTCTTGGGAAGCCACTATAGGAAATCCACTCATGTTAATCAGAGTGCTCAATGGAATATGGGCATAAGAGTAGATCATATAGTGAATGAAATAGTGAAAGTCCATTCACTCCCAAAGAAGCCAATGTACAGATAAGGCAGGACATTAAGGTTAGAACATTTCAAAAAGGATTGATATGTCAAGATGTTAGTCTTTTAATAAAGGAAGGCAGAGTATATGCTTGGAGATGGGGATAACATCTCCAAGGAACAGTCACATAGTTTGGGGGTAGTACTTCCATCATGGTTATCAGAGTAGCGCAGTTGAAGCATGGTATGAATATCACCACTTCAAGGGTGAAGAAATGAAGGTGTATATAAGTAAAGAGTGCCAACAGATGCATAAATCAAAATATTGTGTGCAGATTGGGTCTTGAATGATGCAATCAAAATCCTAGCAGAGGAATTGCACAAAGCTAAGTGCATTAGAGACTAGATGAAGTTCAAGAGTAATTTAAGATAGTGGAAAGGTATTGTTAGATGGATACCAAGTTATACAGAGTCTTCTGCAACATTCAAGGAATTGTGACAACAACGAAAAAAGAATGTTAAGTACATTTCAAAGGGATGAGTGCATTGCCAAGGTACATTGGGATGTCAATCCAAAAGGATTCAAGCATGGAGATAAAAAAAAATTTTGAAAAGAAGCCAATAAGGAACCATGAAGAAGAATAATGATTCTATTCCTGGTATAGAATGCAAAAGAAATAAAATATGAGGAGAACCCATCTCAATTGGAAAAAGAGACATTTGGGTAGTATTGCAACATGTTGTAGAATTGTCTATGTAGGTCATGTTTGAGGTTGGGTGGATAATAAAAGAGAAGAGAATGGTGCAAAAAAATACAAGGGCTGATATGTTAAATCAAGGAAAGGATGAACCAATTTGGTCCAGAAGAGTAAATAGAAGTTGAAGATATAAAGTCAATATGAGAGCATGGCTGGAAATGTAATTTGGTCATGCATGCATTTGGTCAGATGGATCCAGGAAATAAATAAGCATGAAGTTAATATCAACATATTATATGGCTAAAAATATAAAACTGGTCAAGAGTGGTTTAGATGGAAAAGTACTCAGTAAGAGAACAAAATGATACATGAATCCATGAAGAATCGAGGTCTTCTAGAAACAATAAAGAAAAGTGGTACGGGAAGAAAGAGGTTGCAATTACTATAGCAACAATTATGTTATGGCTTGTTGGAGAGTCATACATAGTATAGAAAAACAGAATGCATATGCATTCATGAGCATGCTAGTGATGCGGTATTAGTGCATATAGATATGTTGTAATAAATCTAGATTTGTTGTGTGTGTGTGTGTGTGTGTGTGTGTGTGTGTGTGTGTGTGTGTGTGTGTGTGTGTGTGTGTGAAGTTGCTAATGATGGTTGGTGTGCCAGGAAAGAGGTAATTATTGCATGGCTGCAAGTGTTGCTAATAATGTTCCTGCATATAGAAAGAAGCAACAAAAAGTTGAAGTGAGGATTATAAGGCTTATAACAGAGGCTTGGGAGATTCTATTGTTATTAGCTAGCCATGTAGCATTAAGTTTATTTAATGGAAGCTATGCAGGTATGAGTTTTATGTAATTTTATTGCATAATTGCTAAAGAAAATTTTGGTAAGAATTTCCTTAGCCAGAGTTTATTTTATCACATTATTGTATTATTTGAATGCATTAATGGGAATAAGATACCACTAGGAGTGGTAAAGGGTGGAGGCCTATAATAATTATCAAACCTTCTTAGCTTTTGAATGCATACAATGACATAGTAGCATGTCATGTTAATTTGGTTATGAGATAACAACCAAAGCAATAAAGGGTATGATCATGTTATAGGAATGGATGCCAGAAAAGCTAGTCATGTATGAGACCATGCCATGGTTGGTTATGGAAAGGCTATGTACCGCACAAATATCCAATGAACTTCCTACTTCTAAATAATGTTTGGAGTGCAACCTTTTTTCTAACACTAATGAACACCACATAATTATATTCTTGGTGTAGTGTTAGGGTCGAAAAGGAAGGCATTCAAATAGTTGAGCAGGAAATAAGAAGTGTATGGAAAATGTGTCAAGGCATTGGCCAAACTTTCCAATTTACCAATACTAAGATACATGACTTAGATATAGAGAATTCTGAAAATCAATGCAAAGGTGCATTGAATAGCTATGCATTGAGAGTTGCACTCATGCATAGTAAGTGGTAGAGTTGCACTTATGCATGATATAATTGTTATGCTTGAATGCATTTGTTGAATGCATTTTTGTGCATGTATGCATATATGTTATCGAACAAAAATGAGTATGCTAACAATTGAAACGTCACAATTATTACTAACTCATGGAGTTGAGAACATTTCAGGGGTTGTTAGACATTGCAACAAGAAAGTTGCAAGTCAAATAGTCACATGAGCATTGACTACAGGGTTCTATTTAGGAAATAAAGCAATGAAAAATAATGATGATGAAAGAATGAAAATCCTAATGCATGAAAATTCTTATGTAGAGAATGATAATTCATTCTATTTAATAAATTGTTTGATAGTTGTGATTGAATTGTTAAGTGTAGACAATTTTAAGATAACTTTGTAAGCTTTTGGTACATATTGCAATGAAAGTATATTGTATAGGAAATACTAATAATTGGTTGGTTGACTGCAAGATGGAAGCATTGCAGGAAAAGTGGTCTCAAGTATGGTGTTGTAGAAAGCCATAATAAAGATTGATGCCTGTTGTTGCAACAACCAAGAAAAATATGAAATAGAATTTCATATTTTGGGAAAAAAGTGAAGTTTTCTTATGAAAAAAAAACAATGGAATTTCTAAATGAAATTGTTATGGTATTGTCTCATGTTGATTGTATGTGTGTGATACAGATGAGATGATGGTACTGAAGTTGGAATGCTTGGGAAGAAAAACTATTGTTGGAGACACTGGAGCCCTATACATGTAGAACCTTGGTGGGGTTCTAGTAATGAGTTGGCACTCTTCTTGTGTGTGAAAGCCTTGGTAAGATGGATCGTTGAGGGACTGTGTAGCAATGAAGGGATACCTGAGCCTGGAAGGGTGAGTGCAACAAGAAGGAGGCAACTCAGTGATGATTATGACATGATAGATATAATCATGAGGGAGTGTCAAATGGAATCATGAGTTGAATTCTTTCCTAAAGTAGCTCTATGGAATAGAGAAAATGACTTCCAACTACAGTATGAATACATGAATTGGTTCTTGGAAAGTGGAGCACCAAGAAGACAACAAGGTTCCAATAGCAAAGGCTTGGATATTTTCGAAGTATTTTGAATTGTACATGGTATATAATGCACTGAGGATAGTGCATAAATAAAGGGGAGGGGAATGTAATACCCCAGGTTGATCCCCAGTTGTAAATGTAAATATGTTTTATAGGTTGTTGATCCAAGTTATTATCATCTAGAAGGCTTATGTGATTATTAGGCCGAAGAGCCTAGATGCTAAAGGCCAGTGAGCCTATTATTGTAATATGTAAACACTCATATCATTAATAAAGTACATCATTGTTGTAGACCGACCCACACATGCGTATGGGGGGCTAAACTCCACTAGAAAGAGAAAGGAGGCTAAGAGTCTAGGAAAGGGGCTAAGCTAAGGGGGCGTAATCCCAATGGAATATTATATTAATATTCCTTAAAGCTAAAGTTATGGATACACATATACCCTAAGATTCTAAAGTAGGGACAAGGGAGTCCCTTGGGTGCCATGCGTCTTAAAGGACACATGTATATGTATTTAGGGATATAGTGTAATTCCCATCTTTTGGGATATCATTCATTCATCACTCTTATCGTTCACTCTTCCATGCTACCATCGGTACTGGTACTTGGTATCGTTGCAGGTTGAAGAGGTGGGTTGTCAGGCTCGTTTGTTGAAGAAGCGGGTTGTCATGCCCGTGAGTAGTTTTCTCTCTGTGAGAAACTACTCAGAATTGTTTCCTGGGTGCACTGGGCAATAGCTACGGGTCTCTAAGACTTCTTGTTTGACCTGTTGTTGAAGCCTTGAAAGGGAAGTGGGGTAGCCGAGGGACTGTTGAGAAGAGAAGGGGCACATTTCCTGGGGTGGGACAAGCATGTGGGGAATGAGAGTCTGTAGGCTAGTTGCAACAATTGGGCACTTGGACTGAGCAATTATGCAAATTATCAGACCTTAGACTCGCTTAGGACTCCCGTTTCCTTGCTAGAGTTTAACCCCAACTCGAGGTGACTCACTGCTGAGATTATGGGTAGTGTGGTCTATGGTTGGGAGGAACGTGGAAGGTCTGCAAGCAATTGGTGTTTATTTCATGAGATAAGTATCTTTCATGTGCTTATTTTATTCACTGTGTGTATAATTATGTGTCTTATGTTATGGAATCTCTATGATAATGGTGTTTATAAATTATTATTGTTATTTCGCTCAACTATGTTCATATGCAGAACATAACAGTAAAATTAATGGTATCAACATTCAGAATTTGGATGTGGCATTGTCCAANCTAGGAAAGGGGCTAAGCTAAGGGGGCGTAATCCCAATGGAATATTATATTAATATTCCTTAAAGCTAAAGTTATGGATACACATATATCCTAAGATTCTAAAGTAGGGACAAGGGAGTCCCTTGGGTGCCATGCGTCTTAAAGGACACATGCATATATATTTAGGGATATAGTGTAATTCCCATCTTTTGGGATATCATTCATTCATCACTCTTATCGTTCACTCTTCCATGCTACCATCGGTACTGGTACTTGGTATCATTGCAGGTTGAAGAGGTGGGTTGTTAGGCTCGTTTGTTGAAGAAGTGGGTTGTCAGGCCCGTGAGTAGTTTTCTCTCTGTGAGAAACTACTCAGAATTGTTCCATGGGTGCACTGGGCAATAGCTACAGGTCTCTAAGACTTCTTGTCTGACCTGTTGTTGAAGCCCTGAAAGGGAAGTGGGGTAGCCGAGGGACTGTTGAGCAGAGAAGGGGCACATTTCCTGGGGTGGGACAAGCATGTGGGGAATGAGAGTTTGTAGGCTAGTTGAAACAATTGGGCACTTGGACTGAGCGATTATGCAAATTATCAGACCTTAGACTCGCTTAGGACTCCCTTTTCCTTGCTAGAGTTTAGCCCCAACTCGGGGTGACTCACTGCTAAGATTATGGGTAGTGTGGTCTATGGTTGAGAGGAACGTGGAAGGTCTGCAAGCAGTTGGTGTTTATTTCATGAGATAAGTATCTTTCATGTGCTTATTTTATTCACTATGCGTATAATTATGTGTCTTATGTTATGGAATCTCTGTGATAATGGTGTTTATAAATTATTATTGTTATTTCGCTCAACTATGTTCATATGCAGAACATAACAGTAAAATTAATGGTATCAACATTCAGAATTTGGATGTGGCATTGTCCAACA
>JZKD02S0459573.1:200292-211743 GCA_000966675.3 Picea glauca | reverse complement strand
CTGATTAACATGAGTGGATTTCCTATAGTGGCTTCCCAAGACTTTATGGTTGCACCTAGACTCATACCCTAACATTCTTCAGTCTTGACCTTTGATCATCTTGTGAGTTATTCTTGACATAACATTAAGATATTCTAGTTCCTCTACTCATTCTTGATACCAGTTCTAGACTCTCTCATATTCTATAAAATCATATGTCTATATTCTCATTCTTTGCATCACCATATGAACCTATGATATATGCATTATCATGTATTGCAGATGGTTTTCCGACCTAGCATCCCCATATGATATGCATAATTGTCATCTCGAATTCTTTGTCCAATCATAGTTCTATTGAAAGTCCGTTATATTACTCACTGAGTAAAGTCATCTTCAACTGGTAGCTTCCTCAAGCATCCATTCCCCATTTTGAAGAACTAACCGTGTCTTGTTCCTCATACTTGAAGATACCAATTTTCTAAAGTTAATTTGCTATGATTTATCATCAACATTAATCTATTCTTGCAACCCATTTATTATATAAGATAACAATTCTAAAATTTTTGGTTAAAGCAAGTAGATAATTCTGGTAACATATGTGTTAGCACTGAGATTCACCCTCAGATTGCAAGAGGATAAGACCAATACCCATCAAAATGTTTGTGGAGGTAGGTTTATGAGCGGAGGTCAAATGAACAAAGCTCAGTACAAGAATTATTTAACACATAAACTGGACAAGCAATGCATATGGAAATGAGGTTCTCATTAATTTCAATCGGTGGTTTAGGCTAAAGGTGAGGAGGAGGAAGACTTAGTGAGAAAGGTGGACAATTCTGCCATGAGCATCCGACCTTCAAGCAGCTTGGTGAAGAAAAACTCAGGCGCAAGAGCATTCTTGAGCTCAAGTTAAAGATACTAAAATATATCACAACAATATTATAATCAAACCTCCATTACAATACAACTACAATAACTCGTCTGGATCATCCATGCATGAGCATTTCAGCATAAGAGGAAACAAGACAACTAAAGAAAATACTAAAACAGGTCACATCAACATTACAATCAAACCTCCATTCCAATACAACTACAACACCTCGTCTGGATCATCCATGCACGAGTGTTTCAACACAACAATAAACAAGATGATGAAAGAAGCTGACTTCTACTAATGATAAATTATGAGGTCTCATACACAACCAAAGAACAACTCTGGTATCAAAATATTACAAAATAGGGAGCTTTGCTCAACCATTCGATGACCATAAAAAAATCTTTAACTGATCTATTTATACTCAGATCAGTGAACGACCACTAGAAGAGTCATCTGGCCATCCCATCCAAGGATTTTAGCTTGGGTATCCTTCTGCCAGACTGTGCATGTTTCCTCCTATCAGACGCAAGCTCAAATCAGTATGGGCCTGTAAGAAGGAACCGTTGACCGTGGTACCTCGGGCTGGCATTTCTGTCTCCTCGGCCACATCTTTCATGTTTCTTATTTATGGATTGAGCTGAGGTTTCAACTACCAATCCTTGCTCATTAACTGAATCCTCCTTGGGATCAGAGCATGGATGGATGACTAATGGACGATCACGTGTTGTTGTTGGATACGACATGTTGGCCCTTAGTTATGTAAGGAAGCGAAGATTAAGGAAGAAAGGCGAAGTACAAACTGCACGGAAGGCACATAAACTAGGGAAGGGTCGAAGTGGTCAAAGAAGCATAAAACAAAGAGCGAAGTAACGAAAAAGCTAGCTGTTGGAAGAGAAGATCAAGGAAGATAAAGCAACAAAGAAGACGGATCATGGACAACTCAACAAGCGGAAAAAGACACCAACAGGTGCTTTGGAGCACCTCACGGAAAATAAGGAGGAATAGGCTGATGAAGCCCTTAAAACGTGGGTCAAGTGGACCTAGGGTTTTGGATCTAGGGTTTTGACACCTAGACTTTGGTCATGTAATGTATAAATAAATTTCTAGAAGACTTTGGAGGGTGGCTCAATTGTTGGTTGTTGTTCGTTCGTATTATTATTGTCGATGTTCATTGTCGAATTATTGTTTTTGAGAGTAATATTGAGTCTATATTCTGGATCTTCAGCTGGGTGCGAAGATCAACCCTGCAGCTGAGTGCGTAGGGAGGGAAGAGAAAGAGAGAAAGAGAGAAGATATGCAGCTAAGTGCACAAATAGAACTGTATGCTTTCATCTAATATATCAAAAAACATAGTTCTGTGGACGTAGCCCTAGGGAGAGGGTGAACCACATATATCTTGTTGTCTTTGTGGTTGATGTTGTGTTATTTGCTATCTATTATACTTTTATTGCATGATTGTTAGATCAGAGATATTACTTCACGGAGTAATCTTAAGAGTGGTAAAGAAAATCTAGATTGTTTTGCGTTGTGCTTTGGAACCACTTTGCATTTCCTTTGGTTGTAGACACATGTGTCCTGCAACCCCCTATTGCTACTTTGGGTGAGACTGCCTCTGCTTCACAGGTGTTGCCAAAAGGGCCAGTAGTTAGGGTTTGTTGGTGTGTTGTTAGAGTTGAAACCTGGGTCTGCCCCTGTGCTAACAAATGGTTCTGTTGTCTAGACCAGGAACTTCTTGAGGGAACGTCAAGGTGGTTTCCATCGAAGACAAAGATTCAAAAGTGGATAGAAGAACAAGAAAAGGACTTCACCAAAGCTCAAAACAAGAACCCTAGCATTAGTATAGAATACTGGTTCAGAAGGTACAACTTTACCGACATACACGAGATTTTCTTTGGAGGAGTTCACAAGGAGTTATACGAGTGGTTAGCCAGATTAGCAGATACCCAGTTTGAGATCAGATCTAGGACACCTGTGGTTTGGACAACAGTGCTGATCAAGAAGGTCAAGAGAGTCGATAATGTTGTTTCTAGAGCAGTGGATCTCTGGTTTGATAGCACTATTGGAGGATACATAATTGAGTTTGTTATTGATAGAGTGAAATCATATAGTCAAGCAGAGAGGTATTTCTTTAAGGGACCCAGAGGAAAGTTCCTACACTTTTTAAAGCCGAGGATTAAGATGTTATTGCATGAGAAGAATATCATGAAGATATAGTGAAGCTAATGTTCAATAATTCAGACAACGACAGTGACACAAAGGCTAGACACACACGCAGTGGGAGATCGTTCAGAGGTTCCTCTTGCAAACCTTTTTAAGCAGAACTATGGAGAAGAGGGATTCTACAATGGAGAAGAAGCAGATCTAACAGACAAAGAGTATTCAGAGTCCGCAAGATCAGAGGAAGTAGGATTTGAAGGACCTCCCTGGGAAGAACCAAAAACTTCAGGAACTGCACCTATTGTTGAAGTAAGTACTATTACTCCTCATGTTGTTTTAGCAGCACTAAGTAACCAAAGTAACCAAAGTATTCAGAGAAATCAGAGTATTGTTACAAGCAATTTAGTACATACTCAATCAAGAAACCAAGGAATATCTGTGGAAGATGAAATGAGGTTACCCATATTCAGAGGAGATGGATCTGAAGATCCTGATCAGAATTGGTTCCTATGCGAAGTTGTATGGAGCATTAAGAAATTTACCGATGAAGATGTTAAGAGATCTCATTTCAGTACTACCTTGAGGGATCGCGCATTGAGTTGGTATATGAAGTTTACTTCAAGACCCGGACAACCTAAACCACTAAATGACATTAAGACTGTTCTAAGTGCAGAATTCAAGAAGCCTAAGTCAGAGTTGCAATGCATTACAGAGTTGAAGGAAATCAAACATAAGGTCACTGAACTTGTTTGGGATTTTGATCAAAGGTTTAAGACTCTGACAGGTCGTTTAAGTTTTTAGATATTAGATGAACAAAATAAAGAATGGTTCATCGTTGCCCTCCTGCCACATATCAGAGTTCCTTTGATGCAATAGAAAATCGCTTCGCAGGATGAAGCTTTGGATATTACTATGAAACTAGAAGCAACCCCTGTAGGAGAATCCAGTCTAGGTATGAGTCAGATCTTAAATCAATTAACTAGTTTATCCTTACAAGTCGAAGATATGAATAAGGACAAAGGAAAGGAAAAAAGAGAAGATATCTGGTGTATAAGATGAAAATCAAAGGGCCATGACAAAGAGCATTATCCCCTATTCCATGAATATCTGGCCTCGAGAGCGCCTAGCCCTTTGAAGCAAGCCACTCTACCATGGTGCAAGGTATGTAGAACTAGACACTGCTCTGTTGAATGTTATTACATGCAAAAATATGTCTAGACACCTACCAATCTTTACTGCACATTCTATAAATCTGTGGGGCATGATGAGAAGGATTGTAGGGCTTACGATGTCATGCATGAAAGATCAAGGGATACATATAGGATTCAAGGAGAAACACAAAAAGAATGAAATAATGCGCAGATCAACTCCCCAGGAAGAGGAAATTTCAACCCTCGTGGTGGATTCAGAGGAAGAGGAGGAGGAGGAGGTATGGGTCGAGGTAGAGGTAAGATTATTTGCTATAATTGTGCACATCCATGACATTTGACAAGGGATTGTTAGAACCCTTGTACTACTTGCAACTACTGTAATTCATTTGATCATGTCATCGAAGAGTGTCTAGTGTTGTTAGCTAAACTCCAAGAGAGACGAGGAGGAAACCAACAAGTCCAATTAATATTAGCAGAACCTCGCGGTGAGGACCCTAGAGTCGTTGTTATTACTAGAGGAGGTGTTGTTACATGTGAAGATAGGGTGACCCTAGGAAAGACTACAGAAGGATCAGGGATCAGAAGAGTTGTAGAGAAGACATAGTTGTTTGATCAAAGGAGAGAGAGGCATAATTTTGAAGAACCAAGGAAAGAATTTGTAGGAGAACAAGCTTCTTCATATAAGGTACAACCATAAGTAAGGGAATGTGAAATGCCACCAACATTTGATCAGTCTGCCCTAGCTGGACAAGGAAAAGAGGTAAGCAAGATCATGGACTTCTTATATACATGTATCAATTTGATTAAAGATGAGAGAGTTGTGCAGGAGCTAAAACACCTAGTAAGACAATATGAAATTGGAAGAATAGACCCTATGCTAAGTAGAGTTGTGAATCAAGTCTCAAGGAAAAGAAGGACAAACAAGGAATTACACCTTAACGCTCAGATTGGAGACTACGACGTGGACTATGTGGTCCTCGACTTTGGATCAGAAGTAAATGTTATGACAAAGCATACTTGGGCACTGATGGGAAAAACTATATTGATTTACTCTCCTATCAGGCTCAGGATGGCTAATCAATAGGCGGTGAGCTCCTTTGGAAGACTAGAGCATGTCCCTGTAGACATTGATGGGGTAAGGACATTTGCAGACTTCAAAGTGATTGATATTGTTGATGATAGTTGTCATTATCCTGCATCGTAAGGAATTGCTTGGGCTTTCAACAATTCGATTGTTGTTGACCTAAAGAAGAGAAGAATGACATTTGAGGGTAATGGCCTCAAGGTCATTGCACCTCTTGATCTCGATGAAGGTTGTAGATACACTGAACCCATAAGAGAAGAAGACCGCGCCTATGATCTAGAGAACATCTACAAACTGACAACAAGACAATAGGATTACATTAATCCTACATCAGATGGAAATCTCAGTTGGCGAAGTGAAAGTGCATGTTCATCAGATTCAGAGGAAGCATTGGAAAATTGGTAGAACATGATGTATGAAGTCTCTACGCAGAGATGTGCCAGATTGACCAGAGCAGTTTGTTGGATTGACACGTAAGTAAGTAATCTTCCAACATTTGATGGCTTGAATCATTTAGAGACATTTCTAGTTGAATTAAAAAAAATTGTACCAGTACAACAAAGGATGTTTGCACTGGATGAAGCATTGAAAGCAACACTATCTAGATGGTGGGGAACACATAAAAAGAACATCGCGGAGTGGGTACAATGTCGCACCTTACTAACAACGCACTTTTCAGACCAAGTTGAAGGATGCAAAGTTTGTTACATAGGTCAGAGTTGTCCTAAGGACCATGTGTGAAGTTGTGAGGAAGCCTGGAGAAATATTCCTAAAGAACAATGGGTACATAAGTTCATTAACACCTTGGGTACTACGCCTATCAACTGGTATCTTCAAGCAGAACTGCGCTTCGTCACTACATATTGGTATGGTATGACTCATAACTTTATAGTTACCTTCTTATCTGAAAGTCAATACCCTACAATATATTAAGCTTTACAAATCATAAGACATAAGGTCTTTGAGGAGGCACCTAACCCCCCTCTTGACCAAGAAAAAGATGAATGGACTGCGCCTCTTCAACAATTACATGAGGGCTACATATTAATGATGATGAGGATGATGACCCGAGGGATGTAAACATTTTAGAAAATGAAGGACAAAGAGACATAGAAGGGCTTGAGATTGAATTACCCTTTGTTGGACAACCCATTAAAATTAAGAAGGTTAATATTGGAACCGAGCAAACACCTAAGTTGGAAAATGTGGGAGACTATTGGGATAATGCTACTATTAGCAAGATTACATAACTATTACATGAATATCATGACTTGTTTCCAACCAATTTCACAGACATGAAGGGCATTAAAGTGCCCATGGGAGAAATGAAGATCTCCTTGAGAGCAGATGTAACACCTATCAAGCAGAGACCTTACAGACTGAATCCAAAGCATAAGCAAAAGGTTAAAATTGAATTAGATAGAATGTTGGAAGCAAGAATCATAGAACCAGTTGAGGAATCTGAATGGATCATCCCTATGGTGGTCCAGGATAATAAGTCAGGAGAAATCAAAATCTGTGTAGATCTAAGGAAGCTGAACGATGCATGTCTACACGATCCATTCCCTACACCATTTATTGTTGAGGTTCTAGATAATGTAGGAGGACATGAGGTCTACTCTTTCACAGATGGATTTTCAGGCTATCACCATATCAAAATTTCTAAGGAAGATTGACATAAGACCACATTTGCAACATAACGTGGTTCTTTTCAGTACATTGTGATGCCTTTTAGCTTGAAGAATGCACCAACCATCTTTTCTAGGGTGGTGGTCGAAGCATTTAAGGAATTTTTACATAATTTCTTGGAAGCATACTTTGATGATTGGACTGATTTTAGCCTAATGAAGGATCATATTGAATGATTAAGATTAATGTTGGATAAGTGTAGGCAATTTAATATTAATGTTGGATAAGTGCAGGCAATGTGAGATTGCCCTGAATCTGAAAAAGTGTATTTTATTTTCACCCTTTGGAGTGTTGCTAGGCCATATTGTGTGTAAGCAGGGATTGTTGGTAGATCCTTCCAAGATTGCTATCATTGTTGATCTACCTCCCCCGACTTCGGTTATACAGTTGTGCACTACAATGGGACACACTGGATACTATAGGAAGTTTATTAATGGTTATACACAGATAACAACACCTATGGAAAATCTCTTAAAGAAAGATAGTAAGTTCCAATGGACAAAAGAATGTTAGTAGAGCTTCGACACACTAAAGCAGAAAATGGTTACTGTGCCTATCTTGGTTTTTCCAGATTGGAGTAAGGAGTTCAATGTTCATGTCGATGCTTCGTCCATTGCATTATGAACAATTTTAGCACATCTAGGTGCAAGAGACATTGACCACCCCATATCCTTTGCTAGCATGAAGCTTTCTACAACTGAAAGGAACTATACTATGACTGAAAGAGAAGGCTTGGCTATGGTATATGCACTGCAAAATTTTAGACACTATTTGTTGGGAGGAAATTTTAAGATGTTCACTGATCATTCTACACTAAAGTACTTAGTCAACAAGCCAGTGTTGGGGGGAAGAATATGCAGATGGCTACTACTGTTCCAGGAGTATGATTTTGAGATTGTGGTTAAGCCAGGAAGAATGAATAAAGGACTTGATCACTAATCTAGGTTAGAACATGGCGATGAGCCTACTAGTCTAGAGGATACACTAACAGATGCACATTTGTTGGCCATCAGAAAAGTCGATGATCACTTCGCCGAGATAGTCTAGTTCTTGTCCACAGGAATGGCACCTCGCGAGTACACAGTCATTTAGAAGAAACAGTTGGTAGTCCGCACTGTTGAATTTCAACTTATAATTGGACAATTATATAAGATGGGAACAGATGAGATCTTGAGAAGATGCGTTATGGAGGCAAAAAGACCATTGATTCTTGTATAAGCACATGAAGGCATTGCAGGAGGACACTATGTAGAGAAAGAAACAGCGTAAAAGGTTCTCAGAGTTGGCCTCTGGTGGCCTACTTTACATAAGAATCCTAAGGAATACTATAGAGTATGCGATGCGTGTCAAAGAGTAGGAAATCCTTCTAGAAGGGATGAAATGCCTTTGGAACCGCAATTAACACTAAAATTATTCGAGAAATAGGTTATTGACTTTGTGGGACCCATCAACCCACCAGGAAAGCGCACAAGAGATAGATACATTATCACTGCCACAGAGTATTTGACCAGATGGGCAGAAGCAAGAGCAGTTAAGGACTGTAGTGCAACTACAGTTGCATAGTTCATCTTTGAGGATATTATAACCAGATTTGGATGCTCGAATATCCTCATGAGTGATCAAGGCACATACTTCATCAACAAAATTATTGAAGCCTTGACTCGAGAGTTTGAAGTTGACCATCAGAAGAGCACACCATACCACCCATAGGTGAATGGTACAGTCGAAGCTTTCAATAAGACCTTGGAGACATCGCTGACTAAGATTTGTAGTGTTAACATAGATGATTGGGATTTAAGATTCATATAGTGTTGTGGGCTTATAGAACTACTTGCAAAAAGTTAACTACACAGACTCCCTTTAAGTTGGTATATGGCTTGGAAGCAGTGGTACCTATGGAATATTTGGTTCCTAGTTTAAGAATTGCATCATTTAAAGGTATGGATGACACATGCGTTGTTCAATATAGGCTCGCACAATTGATGGAACTGGAGGAAGACATGTTTATTGTGGGATTTCATCAACAGGTACAAAAAGAACGAGAGAAGGATTACCATGATAGACATATCAAGAAGAAAGCATTTAAGCAAGAAGATTTGGTATTGCTATATGACAACAAGTTCAGGAAGAATCCAGGGAAGTTTAGGACACACTGGCTCAGACCATTTGAGGTTGCCTATGTTACAGAAGGAGGAGTTGTGCAGTTGAAAACTCTTAAGGGAGAATGGAAGAATGGTTTAGTGAACAAAAGTTGGTTGAAGCTGTATTGTGACAACAACCTACCTCGCAACTCTCAGTAAAAGAAAAGGAAGAAGGGTCTAGGTACCAGGTGCAGTTAAAACTGGGTACCAGACACAGAAAAGACAGTCTGCACAAGATGGGGAGGGACATATCAGAAAGCACATGCTACTCCGTGTAGTCTGCAGTCGAAGTGATACAGAAGGTTCAGTCTTGCAGTGACTCGGGACGAGTCACATGTGAGTGTTGGGGGCCTTTTGGCCCTTGGTTATGTAAGGAAGGGAAAATTAAGGAAGAAAGATGAAGTACGAACTGTGCGGAAGGCACATAAACCAGGGAAGGGTCAAAGTGGTCAAAGAAGAAGAAAAGAGGGAGCGAAGTAACAGAAAAGATAGTCGTTGGAAGAGAAGATCAAGGAAGATAAAGCAACAAAGAAGACGGATCGTGGACAACTCAACAAGAAGAAAAAGACACCAACGGGTGCTTTGAATCACCTCGCGGAAAAGAAGGAGGAACAGGTTAGCGAATCCCTTAAAACGTGGGTCAAGTGGACCTAGGGTTTTGGATCTAGGGTTTTGACACCTAGACTTTGGTCATGTAATGTATAAACAAAGGTCTAGAAGACCGGGGAGGGTGGCTCAATTGTTGGATGATGTTCGTTCATATTATTATTGTCAATTATTATTGTTGAGAGCAATATTGAGTGTGTATTCTGGATCTTGAACTGGGTGCGAAGATCAACCCCGCAACTGGGTGCGTAGGGAGGGAAGAGAAAGAGAGAAAGAGAGAAGATCTGTAGCTAAGTGCATAGATATAACTATATGTTTTCATCTAATATATCAAGAAACATAGTTCTGTGGACGTAGCCATAGGGAGAGGGTGAACCACGTATATCTTATTGTCTTTGTGGTTGATGTTGTGTTATTTGCTATATGTTATACTGTTATTGCATGATTGTTAGATCAGAGATATAACTTCACGAAGTAAGCTTAAGAGTGGTAAAGAATATCTAGATTGTTTTGCATTGTGCTTTGTGTTATCGCTCTGTAAATTCCCAGAGGTTGTTGTTAAGTAGAAGAAATTTACTAGAGGCAACCTTATCCAACCACTTCGAAATTGGGATCTAGCCCTTCTAGTTTCAAAGAGGGATCTCTCTTTGAGATTTAACTTTGTTTTAGATTTAAGATGTTAGGCTAGTTAAATAAATGAGACTGTGTGTCTGTTTTATAAATATGGCTGAAATATTGCTTACGCATCCATTGGGCTATGGGGTCTGTTTTATAAAGTTTGAGATCAACGAACAAATTTTATAAGGTGTTTTCACCGGGCAGGATAATGAAACTATTCGATCCTTTAGAAATTAAATGGTGGATAGAAGAAAGATGAGATAATCAGTTATAACCAAGAAGCATTTAAGAATTTATTAATCATAACATTAGAAGATAAACATTAAGATCTTTAAAAGTCAGAAACAGAGTATACAAAGATAAATTTTGCAACTTCAACTTCTTTTAAACGATTAGATGTAAAAAACATAAGTGATTACGAAGATAGGAAAAACATTTAAACTGAGAGAAGAAAACATCACCAACAACTAATAGGTAGGAATCCTGTGAAAGTCCTTTTTATTACTGGTAGATCTCTGATAAAAATTACAGTGCTTACATCTTGCTTGGGTGTAAATATCAACCCTCAGTACTTCGAAGTTTGAAGTATTTATAACAAAAATTACAAACGACCTTGTCATTAATGATAAGTACGTGGTATAATCTAATCCTAACAACTAGACAATAAGATACAAAATTGTAGGAACTGTTGATGATCTGTCAGATTCTTCATGTTGATTTTGGGTAAGGTCGTTGGTGAGTCATTCATGTGACTTTAACTGCTCTACTTGCTGACTGAAAAGGTGAGGAAAATGCACTTCTGGTGTGCGGAAGGTGTGAGCAGTGCGCAAATGGCGAAAATGGAGTTAAATTTGAGCGAACGGGTATCCATTGGGCGTGGGGGACAGGTCAACAGACTAACAGATATGTTAGCCTGTAATAAATGGCCAACAGATCATTTGAAGTGCAAGGTGGCAAGTGGAGGATGGGTGACGGGTGTACTAGGATGATGCAAAGGGCGGTGATTGGAAGATAGGCAAGTGAGACATGACCTATGACGGGTGAAAGGAGGGGAAATCTGACAGAGTTATGAGACGAGACTCATAAGGGGGTAGTGGAACATGACGTCGGGAGGCGACGGGATAGTGGAAGATGATGCCACGATGCGAC
>JZKD02S0459573.1:178785-199648 GCA_000966675.3 Picea glauca | reverse complement strand
CCCCTCTTGTTAAAGGTAGAATGGTCAGGGGGGTTTGGAATCTACTATCCACCGTTGATCTATGCGTCGATAGATCAACCGTAGATCTTTGGGCACTCTTTATTCTCTGGGCACAAATAAAAAATATGCAACAAAAACTTAGGATATTGTTCTTTTGTGGGTTTTTCGTTGTTTCCCTTTGATTTTTGTCACCATGGGGTTAGGAAACATACCTCAAAAATCAAGAATCATGGATTTTCGTTGAACATCATGCATGTTTTATTGAAGGAAACACTGGCTAGTTTATGTCCTATCCTACCTACCTACACATTTAGCCCATATTAGACCCTTGGGCTAAGAAATTACTCTATCATGGGGCTATTTGATCAAGATTAAACAATTTGATCAAATTTATTCACTACATAACCTATCTACTTGGCTAAGATTAAACAGTTTAGCCAAGTCTTATTCACTAACCTATCAACATAAATTCAAAAAGACTTAACCATGATTAAATTGTATGGATCAAGTCATTGTTATTGCATGGGGCTTTTATCCATTTTCTTTTATGCCCTCTTTTATTCTTTTTCTTTTTCTTTTTTCTTTCTTTTCTTTTCTTTTCTTTTTGAAAATAATTTGCAGGAATGAAATATTATTTGCAAGACAACATACATCAATAGTGAAAATTTTCGAGTCACCAGATGATCCTATAAATTATAGGGTTATAACAACGGCTCCACCTAAGGATGGTACTCTCCTTATGAAGTGCCAAGAACATGCTTTCTGATGTTTGTAAAGGTTTCCTCCATTGCTTTATTGCTGCTATCTATTTTTGTTTTTATTTTGGGAACTTGGTGGCATTGGTCAGTGGCTTAGGGCCTTCTCTGCAGGCTTCAACCACCCGATCAATATCACCTACACAAAAACCTGAATGAAAAGGAAATGGTATGTACAATGGATATGGATTCATGAGATATCAATTGGGATGGCAAATAATGCTTCAACATCCTACCATTAACCGGTCCACCTGGTAGGTCTGTTCCATCAATGTTTTTTAGCAAAAATGTGTTATTTCCTCTGAATGCTTGAATGGTGTAAGGGCCTTTCCATAAGCTATCAAATTTTCCATGCTTACCCTTGTCCTCATTTCTAGAATCCCATTTCAAGACCAAGTTGCCTAACTCACAATAATCTTCTTTAGTCCTTTTGTAAAAAATCTTTTTAATGTTCTCCTGGATGACCTGTGTTTTGTTGTAGATTTCCTCTCAGGATTGTGTTAAGTGGATCATTTGATTTATCCTCCTCTGGACATCATTTGGCTCTACTTGTGCTTTTTGCAATAGTTTCATGACAGGGAATCCTAAGGAAAGGGGAAAAACTTCTTCAGTACCATACACCAATTGGTATGGAGACATGCCAATTGATCTTTTGGTGCTTATTTTGTCAGCCTAGAGCGCGAAAACCAACTTATTATGCCATGATTTTTTATTTTCTTGCAGTGTTTTCTTGAGAATGTTCACCAGAATTTTGTTTGAGGACTCAGCTAGCCCATTTCCTTGAGGATAATAAGTTGTTGAATGTCCCAAAGTATTGTGGTATTGGCTACAAAAATCTATGAGTCTTTTGGATCTTAAGGCCACTACATTGTCAGCTATAATTTTTCCGGGGCATCCAAAACGAGACAAGATATTAGTTTCTAAAAATTTAATGATAACATAGTCAGTAGATTTCCTGCATGGCACATCCTCGATCCATTTGGTGAAGTAGTCTGTGGCCGTGAGGATCCACTTGTGTTGGCCCGAGGAGGATGGATGTATTTCACCAATAAAGTCCAAACCCCATTATTGGAAAGGGGCTTCAACTGTGATGGGTTTCATGGGGAGAAGCAAAAAATTCCTCTTACCTTCGAAAACCTGGCATTTATGACAAGAAGTAACTTTTTGATGAACATCAACAAACAATGTAGGCCAGTAGAAACCACCTCTCAAAATCTTGTTAGTTGTGGTCTTCAAACTCAGATGCCCACCACAGTCTCCTGCATGGAAATCCTGTAGAACTTTGCCAGCTTTGTCTTTCAACAGGCAATTAAGAAAAATACCACCAAGATCTTTCCAATAAAGATTACCTTCTAGAATAGCAAATTTCAATGCTTTCAGTTTAATAAATCATGCTTTGGTCTTAGTAAAACCAGGAGGAGCTTGTAAGTTATGAAGTAAAAAAAAGAGGTCTGTGTACCTAGGAGAGTTTAAGAATACCTCCTTTACATTTGGAGTTGCCTGCTCTTCCTGCTCGTCAATTGCAGCTAAAAAGTTAATATCTAGAGCATGAAAATTAGATTTAGCCATTAGTTTGGCCAAACCATTCCCTTTGATAAGTTTAGTAGGTTTTATTTCAATGTCATATTCCAGAATAACCGCAATCCATTTTCCTCTCCTACCATTTGGATTATCCTGAGTCAGGATATCCTTTACCACTGCGTTTGGAACGTATGAAATTGTGTGAGAATGGAGAATATAGACTTTGAAATCCTTTATGGCCTTTACCAGGGCAAAATCATGTTTCTCCATTATGTTGTATTTCAACACAACGTCTCTCAAAGCTTTGTTGAAAAATGCTATGGGTTGTTCGTACCCTTCACTGTTTTTCTGCAACAACATTGCTGCTATGGTGTGTTCAGATGCAAAAGAGAAAAGATAAAATTCTTTGGTGTAATCTGGGCTGATCAGAATTGGGGCTTGGGTGAGTGCATGTTTCACCTGCTCAAATGAATGTTTGGATTCAGTGTTCCATTTGATTTTTGTGTCTTTTTTCAACATATTAGTGATGTTCCTAAGAAGTTCAGCCAAGTTGGGTATGAACCTTCTAAGGAAATTTATTTTGCCGATGAATGATTGTAGCTCTTTGATGTTCCTAGGGTGTTCCACCTTCTGGATGGATTCTATCCTGCTGGGATCTATTTTAATTCCATCTTTAGATATTATGTGTCCCAACAACTTTCCTTCCTCGAATTAGATCTCGACCGTTAAAATTATTTCATTGTGGGTCTAAGATCTTCATTTCTTCCCTTCAAACTTCCGTGGATTCCAAAATACACTCTCGCATTCTGTCGCCCTTAACTTGCTCCCATTCTTAGAAACTTTATTGTATTCACGTGCTCGTGGGTGGTGGAATTGCGAACTCATAGCCTATCTTCATACCTTCCATAAATCCACCACCAACACTCAGATTATTTTTCCTTCGTGGACCCACAGACTCACTGACACACAGACTCATAATCTTGTAACCTTCCTTTCATAAGTTCATTTGAGAAGTCTCAACACTTAACCATTTTTCCATCTACATGGACTCATAATCTTGTAAGCTTCCTTTCATAAGTTCGTCCGATAAGTCTCAACACTTAACTATTTTTCCATCTACGTGGACTCACAGACTTGTAATCTTGTAACCTTCCTTTCATAAGTCCATCCGAGAAGTCTCAACACTTAACCATTTTTCCACTTCTTACTGTGGTTCCGTGAGATTGGCAGTTGGCCCGCCACATGGATCAACATCACCTACCAATTTTCATCCCATCCAACATGTACTTGCCATCGTGGCAATAAACGTCTTTCTTCTACCACGTCAGCTGACACATGGCCTCCACATCATGCCGACATCATCGTATGGAAAAATACTCAAATTTGTTTTTTTTTTGTTTTTTTATTTATTTATTTATTTATTTATTTTATTTTTTTTTCGGATTTTGCTTATTTTCGAAATTTCCAAAGAGGCTCATTTTTTTGTATTATTTATGTGGCTTCCATTAGAGGTCAATGACCAAGCTCAATAAAACCAATTTCATTATTTTGCACACAAATTTGACCCTTGTACCTGTAATTCGATTCATGTGCATCTAATTCCTCATGAATTCCTCCATGGAAATTGGGCCTTTTTCCCAATTTCTCCTAATTTCACCATGATGCATTGCAACTTGCAAAATTTCGGCCAATTCATCCCAATAAATTCCAATTCAATCATTGCAACGATCAATTTTTCACGTGCACCACTGGTTGATATTCCTAGAACAGATTCCATTCAATTCACCTACTAATTGGAAATATATTTAAACAATTTTTGCCCAGTCTACCATGGCCTTACTGTAACTTAAAATTTGATCAATTATAGGTCTAAATTTGTTCAGACATAGATTATAAATTAGGAATATCTCATCCTTGGACCAAATTTCCCAAATTCCCCATGAATTTAACAACAAAAATTGGGGCTTTTGCCTAATTTCACCCAGTTGCTCCCGATTTCACCACGGGAACACCGTAACTCAAAATTCGACCATCTACAGACCCAAATTTGTTCATTATACCATTAAAGTTTGGAAATTTCCATTCTCTGGTTAAATTTCCCCAACCTGGTTGTGAAATTCCTCTCAATTTCATTACTGTAATTTCAAAAAATGAATTGCAAACATTATCTGCAACTACATTTCATAAAATTTTCGCCTTGTGCTCTGTTAATTGGGTCCATGCAGGCTCAGTATTGAAAATTAGAGCTATGATACCACTTTGTAACATTTTGAGCCACCCAAGCTAAGCCACACCACACAAAACTCTTTATTTTATTTTATTTTATTTATAGCTCTGATACCACTTTGTAGCATCCCCAACTCCTTGTTGGGTAATGCCACATCTAAATTTTGAATTTTTCTACCATTAATTTTACTTTTATGTTATGCATATGAACAAAGTTGAGTGGAATAATAATACTAATTTATAAACACCATTATCAAATAGATTCCATAGCAGAAGACACATAATTATACACACAGTAAATAAAATAAGCACATGAAAGACACTTATCTCATAAAATAAACACCAACTGCGTGTAGACCTTCCACGTTCCTCCTAGCCATAGAACACACTACTCATAATCTCAACAGTGGGCCACCCTCGAGTTGAGGCTAAACTCTACTAGGGTAAAGGGAGTCCTAAGCCAGTCTAAGGTATGATAATTTGCAGAATCACTTAGTCCAAGTGCCCAATTGCTGCAACTAGCCTATAGTCTCTCATTCCCCACATGCTTGTCCCACCCCAGGAAGTGTGCCCCTTCTCTTCTCAACAGTCCCTCTGCTGCCCCACTTCCCTTCTGGGGCTTCAACAACAGGCCAGACATGAAGTCTCAGAGCCCTATAGCTATTGCCCAACACACCATGGAACAATTCCCAGTAGTTTCTGATCTAGATTATTTTGAGAATGAAATGAAGGTAGAGATATAACAATAAAATATAAAAAGATATTGCAATAAACATAGAGATAAAGTAATGCACAATTTTTATTAATGATAGAATGTATAGAAACTGTAAAATTAAAGAGTGAATGACTCGCTAGAATGGTGGCAGCTTATCTCTAAGAAGAGATGTGATGGCTACACTCATTTGGAGGAAGATGAGAATAATGTTTACAATGAGGTTCTAGAGGCATTTTTAACATAAATAAAATCCAAAACCCTAACCCTGGAATATGAAACGCCAAAAGGTTTGCGGGCCTCGATGGGGGTAGTTGATATGTCAACTTCCCAAGGGCGTAACTTTTGCATTGGATCTCCATTTAGGGTGTTCTATACCTTGTTGGAAAGGTCTAGCCGAGGAGTACATATCCCGTTTGTCCCAAAAAATGCCTTTGGATATTGTATGGGCTCTGTCGTGCCCAAAAAATGTTGTTTAGGGCCTCAAAATGGCCCCGAAAGTTCAGGACTCGAAAAATCATAGACAAATTACCAAGGTGGAAACCCATGTTTTGAGCTAGTGGAATAGGTGGGTGACCACTGATTTTCACCTGGATCATTCCTCCTCCCTTAAGAAGAAATGGTATCGATTGCGTCAAGTCTTGGGGAATCTTTTGTTGAATCTGAACCTTGGTGAGTTGTTTTCCTTGCTGAAGAAGCTGCTCTGCTTAACTTGTCGAAGGTTGTTATGAATCTATTGTTGGAGGGGTTGAATCTATTTAACCAATCTAGCTGCATGACATTCTTGAGTGTAGGAGGACTATGTTGATGAAGATGAAACATGAAGAACATGAAGGGATTTATCATAACTTGGTTTGACTGGGCAGTGTGGAGGCACCCCCGTAGGTGTAGTAGGAATATCTCGGTGCTCTTCTATGATCTTGTTGATCTGCTTCTATTGGATAGAAGGGTCTTGGGCTGAGGCTGCAGTGGTTTCAATTTTCTTCTCTTCTAACTAGGTTGTGAAGAGGCTAAACTTTGCAGTATGAGAGATTACTTTGTGACACTTTTTTGTCGGTACAATAGTCAGAACTATCTCTGGTATCTTGTAGGGATGACCCCCCAAAGTAACAATGATGCTACAAGGTCGAGACTCATAAACAACATGATGCCTCCACATATATGGATAGACTAACAAAAAATCACAGACTTCTAGTGGGGCAACATCACACAGTACCTCATCCTTGACGAGCGTGATGTTGTATGACATGCGACATTGCTGGCTGACACGAAGATCTCATCCCTGGCGGAGCCATCTGATGTTGTATGGTTACATGTGTGGTGTTGTCGGAAAATCCAACTACTTGATGAAATATACTGAGATGAGGTTCTTCTGGCTTCCATTATCAATAGTAAAATGCAACATGGTCCCCTTCACCCACATCTATGAATGGAAAATGCAATCCCCCTCCTTGAGATCCTCTGGTTCTTCTGGTTGGATTGTTACGCTTGCGACATTAGTAGTGGGTTTTGCATTAATTATCTGTCTCCTTTTATTATTGTTTGAATCATATTCTGAGTCGGGGCTCGACTTTGTTTCTTTGAGCTCGACTACCAATGATTGTTTCGAGCAACATTCATCAGTGTTATGCCAATGGATTTGTGGAAGTCACACCACTTCCTAGTGTCCTTCTTCGTCTTCTCATTTCCCTTATTTACCTATGGCTTGGATTGGTTGTCTTGAGGTTGAATTTTTTGTTAGTTAGGGTCACCTTTACCATACTTTGGTTGTTGTGGATTTGCAGACCCAAATTCCCACTTGTTCTGCTGCTTAAATTTTTGCTCAATTTTGACAACATATATATAAGCGGCTCCTAGTGATGAGATGTCCGGAAACTCCATTTTGCTTTGGATGTACCTATGTAGAGCCCCATGGTATTTCAGAACCAGATGCTTCTCAAAATATTTGATACCCAACTTGGTGCGTAAGGTATGGAAGGTATTTGTGAACTCCGACATTGTTTGGTCCCGCTTTTGATGTAGCGTGGTCCATCTCATGTACTGGTCATAATAGTTTCCCATAGGGTAATATCGTTCCTTGACCACATCCATAAAAAAATCCTAAGTGGGCTCAACCCCAAATATTCCAGACTCCTCTGTGGAATTTTTCTCCCAGTAAGTTTCCCACCAATGTTTGACACGGGGGAGAGATTTAAGGAGCGCAAAGGTGATCTTTTCTCTCTCAAAAAAATTGCAAACAGAGAAATAACCGTTTAGAAAATTTAACCATTTTTCCAAATCATCCGCGTCGATCTAACCTTCAAATACGAGAATATAAAAATTGACTTGTACATTGAATGGGGTAGCATCTCCAAAGTGATTGCTTGATGAAGACGCGTTTGTTATTGTCGGAAATCATTGAAGGATTTGGGAAAAATTATCCAACATCTCGTTCCTATGTTGTGTGAGGGATTCCGTGAGAAAAAAATTGATGGGATGTTTTTCTCCCTCATTCCTCTTCTCTTTCTCCATGGGAGGGCACTTGGTTTGAAGAGAGTGGTTGTCCTCCAGGGAGACTAGTTCGACACCCAACTCTCTATACCATGACCTCGTCCGGGACATGCACTAAGAAATGACAAGGAGTAGCCTGTTCTGATACCACTGATACATATTATATTGAGAACGAAATGAAGGCAGAGATATAAGAATGAAATATATAGATATATTGCAATAAACACAAAGATACAATAATGCACAATTTTTATTAATGAGAGAAGAGATGTGATGGATACGATCATTCGCAGGAAGATGAGGACGATGTTTACAATGAGGCTCTAGAAGTCTTTTTAACATAAATAAAATCCAAAACCCTAACCCAGAAGATGAAATGCCAAAAGGTTTGGGGGCCACGATGGGGGTAGTTGGTAGGTCAACTTCCCAAGGGAGTAAATTTTGCATATGATCTTCGTTGGGGGCGTTCTATACCTCGTCAGAAAGGTCTAGATGAGGAGTACATATTCCATTCATCTTAGACATGCCTTCGGGTATTATTGGGGCGTTGTCATGCCAAAAAAAACATCATTTAGGGCCTCAAAATGGGCCCGAAAGTTTAGGACTAGAAAAACCGTAGAAAAACTCCCAAGGTGGAAACCCATGTTTTTAGTCAGTGGAATAGGTGGGTGGCTACTTATTTCCTCCTAGATCAGTTTCTGACCTAGAGAAAACTACTCACGGGACTGGCAACTCACTTCTTCAACATACGGGCCTGACAACCCGCCTCTTCAATGTACGGGCCTCACAACCCGCCTCTTCAACATACCGACCTGAGAACCCACCTCTTCAATCTACAACAATACCAAGTACCAATACCAATGGTAGCATGGAGGAGTGAAAGGTAAGAGTGATGAATGAATGATAGCCCAAAATATTATAATTATAATATATCTCCAAATATATATGCACGTGTCCTTTAAGAAACATGGCACCCAAGAGACTCCCTTATCCCTACTTTAGAAGATTAGGATATATTTATATACATAAATTTAGCTTTAAGGAATATTAATATAATATTTCATTGGGATTAAGCCACCTTAGCTTAGCCCCTTTCCTAGACTCTTAGCCCCCTTTCCCTTTCTACTGGAGTTTAGCCCCGCATACTCATTTGTGGGTCAATTTACAACAACGATGTACTTTATTAATGATATGAGTGTTTACATATTACAATAATAGGCTCACTAGCCTTTAGCATCTAGGCTCTCTATCTTGATAATCACATAAACCTTCTGGCCTATAATAACCTGACTCACCAACCTATAAAACATATTTACATTTACAACTCGGGATCAACATGGGGTATTACATATATGGGTGGTATAGTTATTTTTCCTTTTCAAAACATGATACATCAAACTTGAGGTGCAAAGGAATCTATCTTCACCTCGCAAGAGGATGTTCTAGGGAAATGGATTTCAAAGATCGAAAAAGATTTACAAATTGAGGGTGATAGAGATTAGGAAACATCTAGGGCCAACAACACCCCACATGAGGATCATGTGAAAAGGTTCAAGAGGCCCAAAAATCCTTTAAAAAAGTCTCATGAATCCCCTAGGCATGGAATCCTTTTCGAATTAGACTTTTCCCATCAAATAACATGAAGAAAAAATCATTTTCAAACATGGATTTTCTCTAAAGCACAAAACTCCTCAATGATCATAGAAGCTCTCGAGCATAATTAATGGCCTTGGTAGGAATCAAAAGGAGGATATGTTATTAGGTGTTCGTTTACTTATGGGCCGACCCAGGTTATAACTACAGGACTACCAACACCCTTCGACCATCGGCCCTTCTGGATACCAGAAGGCAACACAACGCACAGAGTGCATTGCATAGTCTCAACCGAGATGGATTCAATGAGTGGCCGCATAACTCAGATGTCTGTAACCATGGGATGGGATGTGTTTCTCTCTCAGAGGCATTGGATCTACTCGTTGTTAGCCCTCAAACCCCCATTAGATCTTAGTTCAGCCCAATAACACACTAATATTCCAAAAAGACTTCATTACCCATTATAATCGCATGTATTCCATGATAGATAGTCATCTACTATACCATAAGCTTACGATCTACACACTAGCTATGAAATTAATTTACTTAGTGCTATTCTGTAGATTACATTAGTTTATTCTTAGTGCATAGTGCGATTTCCTTTATTATTTAACATGTTCATCATAAACTTACCAAAGTAAATACAATCAGAAACACTGCATACATGTGAACAAAACACAGATATACCGTGGTTCACCCGCCTGGGGCTACGTCTAGAAAGATTTTTCGCTTGGGGTCTTTATTCATCTTCATGCATTATTTAGTGCTCCACATTGTAGATTTCTCCCTTCATTACACCTAATCTCCACAGATTGTACAAGTCTCTACACAAGACCTTCTACTCAACTAAAGGACCTATTACAATCTCAACAATACACTCCCACAATAAAAAGGACAACCCTCTCGTCGTCCTAATACATTCTACTTATACAAAATTGGGACAAAGCTCTTCAAAAACCCTAACCCTAAGTAGATTAGGTTTGTCCACTTTCTCCTTGACTTAATCCTGATTGGTCCTCGATCCAACCATTGCTCCAGGTCGACGCTTGTCCACTTTCCAATTGCTCAGCAACAATTTTTTCCACTTTGTAACTTATTTTCTTGGTGCGGGTTTTCCTTTGCTTCCAGCGTTGCTTTTCCTCTATTTTTGGAACACTCCCTTATTTTCCGGCGCTGCTTTTATTCCTTCAAAACTTCATTGATTCTCTCCAAAATTGGCCTGCGCCAATAGGCCCCTAACACTAACATTGTGACTCGTCCTGAGTCACTCACGGACTCCTACATATTTTACTGCATGTTTCGGTGCTTCATACATCTCTGATATATGCTGACATTGCTCCTTATCCCGGTTTCTCTTCTCCGTCATGGCTTCCACCATCTGTGCGATGACTGGAGGTCTCAATATTTCTCCTCCCTCCAAGCCTATATGTTCTATTTGTGTTTCGCTGAGTCAATATCCATGACCAACGACTCTTCCTTTTCCTGCAAGGGCTCCAATTGAGTCTATCTTGCAATTTTTTGCGCCTGCACTTTTTTCTCCTCTACTTGTAGGCTATTCATTTCTACCGCATTCTTGATTTTATCGGGTAGTGACATTGTCTTATGTTGTCGTTTTACATCTACCATCAGTGCATGCAATTTATCTTCCCTTCCTTGCATCTCTTGCAAGCTCCCATCTTCTAAGAGCTGTGTCCATAGTTGGGTGCTCTTCTCCAACAACTCTGTTATTCTTTATATCACCTGCGCTATGCTTTCTGCAGATGTTGTTGGATCTTTCTCCCGATACGCTCTAACTTCTGGAGGTGTAGTGGGTACTGCACTCTCCTCCAAATCCTTTATCTGGACCTTGTATTGATCCAAGGCCTGCGCTATTTTCCTCATCTTCTCTTCAGAAGATACTTCCTCTGACTCTGCATTTTTTGGGATGGTTTGGAATACTATGTTAATATGCTTCTCCATCTCTTCCAATTTCTGTTGCGCTATCTTCTTCACTTTCCATTCTTGGCTAACTTCTTCCTTCATTATGATGTTTTCTTCCTGTGCTATCTGTGGATTTTTTGCATCAGACCTTTCCTTGGACTAAATTTCCCGTGCGACGATAATTTGTAATTTATACAATACCTTTGTTGGGATCTTGGGCAATGCCAATTCCAATTTCTCAATGTGTTTCAGGGGCTTCTGTGATGTCTCCTCGTCGATGAAAAACATATCATGTGTTATGCTAAAGTTTACACTCCCCTGTGCCGTGATCTATATTGTTTCTCCTACTGGCACACCTTCCATAGTCTTCGTTGGTGTGTCTTTATGTTGCTTCTATGCCCTAATTTTTAATCGTACTAGCACAGTCTTTACCTCCTTCATTTGCTCAAAAATTGAAGCCCTATTCTTCTCGGCATTTTCCCACACATATGAAAGTTGGTCTTCGACTGTCGTGGCTATTAGTTCCACATCATCTGTTGTTAGTGATGTTATCAATGGTTTTCTGTGGGCCTTCGCCTTCTTCCTAGAGCCACTTGCTTGGTCCCATGTTCTCTTCTTTTGGGAATTTGATGGCTCATAGGCCTCTGGAATCTATGTATCCATGCCTACATATTGCCTAAATTATTCCTCCATAGGTATATCATGTGTCTCTGTGTGTACTTCTTCTGTGCGCACCTGTTCTGTTGTTCCTCTTGGTGCATGCTCTGTGCGCAGTGGATCCCGTGTAGAACCATGTTGTGATTTCTTCTGTGTCCTTCTTTTCTTTTATATGGGGCTGCTTGCCCCCACTGGACCTTGTGTTGTCTTCTTCTTGTTACTAGCACCATTTCTTCCTGTCTGCTATGCGGGGAATGTTTTGTCCCACGTTTGAGTTTGTACTGTTGGCACGGTTTTAGAGATTACTGGCACTTTCCATTCCTCAGGCCACTCCTGGACCTCCATCTGTATGTCCTACGTCGTCATGCAGTAGCTCAGCTGTAGCCACTCCTTGGCTGGGTGCCTCTTTGATTTCACCCACATGCTATGGAATGATGCTTGAAAACTTTCTATCTATCCAAACTTCTGGACAGTCTTTGGAGAAATCCTCCATGTGTTAACTAAGTGGTTCTCGATCTCCGACAAGTATAGAGAGAATACATCGCTATTTAATTTCTCCTCCTTTGGGTCTGACGTGCTTCTAAGAGACATGTAACGGGTTGTGCCACACTTTCCTATTCACTGCAGGAACATATTGTACGCCATTTCTTTCCATCCTACAAGTGCAATGAGGATGAGTAACCATGAGTAGTGGAACCCAGAGCCCCAATCCTGTGTGTCCTTGCAATCCTCCAAGAAATAATTAAGCAAATAAGGGCCCTAGCTCATCGATCTCCCCTTTGTGCACTGCATTGTAGCTTCTACCACTCCTGCTGGTGCTTCCTCCTTTCTACACTTGCACATTAACTTGCACCCTAACAACCTTGTAGCAAATCTTGTCCCAGGACCATTTATGTCGTTGATCCTGATTCCCCTATTTCCTCTCTCCATGCCATACTTTTCCTTGATTTTTTCGGAGATGGATTTTTCTTTAGTTTTATCCTCTAAGTACTGCTCTGGCTTCTCCCCATCCATGGGTAGCCTAGTGATGGTTGCGATCAAGTCAACATTGATAGGCATTGGCCTATCCATCCACAAAATTCCTCCATCACCCTTGCTAGGAGTTGCTTCACACATCCATTGATGTGTTTACCACACCCAAAGTGCGGTATATCCAGAAAATTCATGATCCATGTATTGTAGAGCCCTAAGATCCATTATGCATGCTCCAATAGTGGCGCGCTTGATGGGCCCTCTCCTCTACTCTCCATATAGTTATGTTGCACCAAATCTGGGAATTCGACTGTGTCAGCCATGTGATGATCAAAGTATTTCATGGTGTCTACTCCTCCCACCATATCATCATTTTCCTTTACTCCCTCTGGGATTTTTGGCATTACTATTGCCAATTCCTCCTGTGTGTGCGATATTCCTTGCGCAATGCTCTCAGCTCATGTCTTCTTCTTCCCTTACAGGGACAACACCTCGACCTATGGTATTCCCTGGTGCTCTGTTTCATGATCTTATTCTATCTCTAGGCCATGCTGCACTGAATCCGTTCCCTATTTTCCCTGTTGTGGCCCTTTTCCCCTAGATGCATCAGATTCTGTCCTTTTTGCGTCCTTCTCTGGCTGCCGGACCTCCTATGATGGGTTTCGTTCCTCCAACTTGCATGGTGTGTGGCTCATATTTTGACGTTTAGATATCATCCACATCCATGATTGTGGGCATGTCTTGCGTCCCTGTTTGTGTCACCCGAGCACTAGTTCTTATGTTTCGTTTGGCCCTGCTCGGTGCTCCAATGTGTGGTGGTGACATCTTGTTAATATTTGGATTGTTGAACTCTAATTCTCCACGTGCTATCATGAATTCTCATTGTTTCACACTTAGACTTCGCTCTTCGTTCTTCTCCTTAGTGGAAAAACACAAATGACCACATTTCCCCCCTTTTTTTGACTTTATAGATGGACAATGTACTGACACCTATTTCACACCGACAATTGTCAATTTTTCACTTTTTCCTGCGCGATCCTCTTTTTGTGTCTGTCAACTATTTTCCAGTGCGCAGTGTCTTCAACACTAGTTTTTCTTTGGCACACTCTTAATGCTAAGAAATCTATTACATCAAAAACCCTCTAATATCTTATATTTTTTTGTCTTTTTGTTATATTTCTTCTTTTTATGGATTTTTGTATTTTTCTTCTAAGATCCATTGTATACAATATGTACAATCATACATTCTCTCTCTGTTTTTACCCCGGGTTGTTAGTTTGACTGTCTTGATACAACTTCAGTCGACTGCCATTCATCAGTCCTCTAAGATTCTTCCTTGCAAGATCTTTCAATTGTACAACACCTCCATTTGTAATGGACTCCACCTGATTATGCCCTAACCAGTGCATCTTGAACTTCCCAGGGTGTTGTAAATACCTTTTTTCATAGAGGATAATTAGACCTCCTTAATTTAAGATTTTCTTCTTTATGTGCCTATCATCCCAATCTTTTTCCTTTGATTTCTGTACTTCCTATTGAAATCCTGCTAAAATATTGTCTTCTTCCAACTCCATCAACTCATCCAATATTTCCTACACAACACCTTCCTCTGTCATGTTGGTGATCGATGCAATGCGTAGAGTAGGTACTGATTAATCGAACAGAACCACTGCTTCCTACCCATACACCAGTTTGAATGGTATCTGTCCTGTAAGCTTCTTGCATGTAGTCGTGTAAGCTCATAATACTGTTGATACCTTCAAATCCAAATCATCCTTGTTCACATTGCAAATCTTTGTCAATGCATTTTCTAGAATCTTGTTAAAAGCTTCTACTGTACCATTCTCCCGAGGATGGTAAGGTGTGCTTGTCTAATGATATATATCAAATTCTTTTGTCATATCTCTAATTGTACTATTAATAAAATGGGTTCTCTGATCACTCAAAAAAATTCTAGGACATCCAAATATGGTCACCACATTCTCAAAGAGAAACCACACTGCAGTTTTTGCACTACAATCGTTCACTAGGGTTGCTTCTGCCCACTTGGTTGAGTATTCTATCGTAGTGATGATGTATTTGGATCCCAATCTCCTTGCTGGTGGATTGATGGGTCCAATGAAATCCACGTCCCATTTATCAAACACTTGTAAGGTTACTTGGGGCATAAGTGGAATTCCATCCCTTCTGGATGGTTTTCCCACCCTCTTGAAGACATCACAGGTCTAATAGTATTCCTTTGCGTCCTTATGCACTATAGGCCACCATAATCTTGTGTGCATCACCTTCTATGTTGTAGGATTTCCTGCATAGTGCCCTCCAGCTATGCCTTCATGTGTTATTTCTAACACCATGGAACGTTCATGCTCCATCACACATCTTCTCAGAATTCCATCTGCACCTAACTTGTATAAATGACTTGTAATTAGTTGATAGTCTGCAACGCACACTACCAACTGCTTTTTCTGCGAGATAGTAAATTCCTTAGGATCCATTCCTCTGCTAAAAAATCCAACAATGTCAGCAAAATAATCATCAACAATCTGAACAGAAAATAAGTTAGCATTAGGAAAATTATCCTCCAAGTTCTTTGGCTCCTCTCCATTAATAATTCTTGATAGATGATCTGGTCCTACATTAAACTTCCCTGGTTTTACTATGATTTCAAAATCATATTCTTGAAACAATAACAACCATATACAGAGCCTTCCCCCCAACACTGGCTTGTTAACTAGGTACTTCAAAGCAGAATGATCTATAAACATATTAAAATGTTGACCCATTAAATAATGCCTGAACTTTTGTAGGGAATATACCATATCCAAACCTTCCCTTTATGTAGTATTATAGTTCTACTCATACTCAGATAACTTTCTACTAGCAAAATATATTGGGTGATCAATGTCTCCTTCACCCAGTTGTGCCAAAACTGCTCCAAGTGCAATGGATGAAGCGTCCACATGCACATGAAATTCTTTTGTCCAATCTAGAAAGCTCAGAATTGGTGTTGTCACCATTTTCTCTTTTAATATGTCCAAGCTCTCTTGACATTCATCATTCCAATGAAACCTGAAGTCTTTCTTTAGTAACTTCTCCATGTGACTAGTAATCTATGTATATCCCTTTATGAATTTCTTGCAATATCATGTGTGGCCTAATGTTGCTCTCAACTAGGGCACTGACTTTGGTGGTGGTAAATTTACAATAACAACAATCTTTGCAGGGTCTACTATGAAGCCCTGTTTGCATACAATGTGTCCATGTAGGATGCCAAGCGGTGTACTGAATATACATTTCTTAATGTTCAAGGAAATTTGACATTGCCTACATCTTTCTAACATTAACCTTAGAATTTCTACATGGTCCTTCAATAAACTGAATATTGTCCAATCATCCAGATAAACTTCTAAAAATTTATGTATAAAATCCTTAAATGCAACTACTACAACTCTGGAAAATATTGTTGGTGCATTCTTTAAACCAAATGGCATTACTGTGTACTGATAAGACCCCCACTTTGTTTCAAATGTAGTTTTTTACCTGTGCTCTGGAGTAATTCTGACCTGATGGTAACCTAAAAATCCATCTATGAAGGAGTATAGTTCTTGTCCTCCCACATTCTCTAACACCTCATCTGTAAATGGAGTAGGAAAAGGATCATGTAGGCATGAATCATGTAACTTCATAAGATACACACATATCATAATACCTCCAGTCTTCTTTTCCTGAACCACCATTGGACTGATCCCCTCTGATTCTTCCACATGCTCTATTATTCCCGATTCTAGCATTCTGTCAATTTCTGCCTTAACTTTCTACTTATAGATGGGGTTTAATCTATATGGTCTCTGTCTAACTGGCATTTCATTTGGTTTGAGGGGTATCTTCATTTCTCCAAGTTTTGCTGCTACCCCTTTCATCTCTGAAAATGTAGCTGGGAATAAATCACTATACTCACGCAATAATTCAATTATCTTTTCCATTGTCTCATTGTCCCAGTAATCTCCAATGCCGGCTATCTTGGGCTTCTCTTCAATCCCAATATTGACCTTCTTAATATTCATAGTTGAAGTGAAATATTTTGATTGTAACCGGGGTCTTTCCAACACTCTTTCTCCTTCAACTTCTACTATCTGTATGTCACGTGGGTTGTCTTCTACTTCCTCAGCCTCTGCGACCTGATAGTAGTAAACTAATTGTTCAAGTGTTTCTTTTCTATAATATATGTCTAATGTCACTGTATCTACCCCATATTCTTCAAATATATTCCTTTTGATCCTCTGTAATGCCAGATCCACCCATGGATTCTCACTTTCAAATGCAAAGGTCCTAATAAAGTTTTGTTGTACTGCGCCCCAACTCACAATTTCTCTGTGCAGTTCCTGCTCCTTGTACCGGTTTCTAGGTATTCCTTCTAATGTATGAATAAAGTAATGCATCCATTCCCATGGCGGTACTAATCTCTAATTAATGACATAATCATTTATATGATGTCTTGGGTTCCCTCTTCCATCATACTTTGGTAAGGGTCTATCCTGTTGTCTCCTTCCAAATCTTATGCACATTAGTCACTTACACTGATACCGGTCCTAAATTACCTCCTTATGTGCACCCCACCATCGAGCAGGTGTGTCCCTTAATGCTATATCCAACAATAATAATCTATGACTATCCAAAACCTATGATTCAAATTATTCTAGGAAGTTTTCTAAATTTTCTTCTTCAGTAAATATGGGAAACTGTCTTACTTCTGTCCCAACCCATCTTACTGTGTGTGTAACTATGGTGCATCTCCTAGTAGAGACTTCATGCAATATTTGCTTCCAGTTTTCTACTCCAATATCCAAATATGACATGTCGAAATTGATACTCCTCCAACTGAGTACTCCATTTGTAGTTGGATTCACATAATCTTTGTTGGCACAAACCAATTTTGGGAAAAACCAAAGAATTTTTGAAGGAATTAAAGTAGCGTCAAAAAATAGGGGAGCGTGCTGGAATTAGAGGAAAAGCAGTGCCAAAAAAAGAGGAAAAAACAACGCCGAGAAAAGCAGTTAAAAAGTGGACAAACTGCTGTGGAATAGTTGGAAGGTGGACAAGCGCCGACTTGGAGCAACTATTTAGATCGAGGACCATCCAAGATTAAGTCAAGGAGAAATTGGACAAACCTAATCCACTTAGGGTTAGGGTTTTTGTAAGGGCTTTGTTCTAGTTTTGTATAAGTATAATGTATTAAGACCATGAGGAGGTTAGCCGTTGTTGTTGACATATGTATTGTCGAGATTTCTGGATAGACAATATTGTAGTGGGGTATATGACTGAGTTTGCACTAGATACATCGAATTCTTATAATGTAGCAGAGCATGAGTTTCTTAAGTGCCTAAGGGGAAGGTACATCAGGATGTTGTACACTTCGATCAAAATATTATTACATGATAAATGGGTATTAACTATGGAATCAGACAGCTAAACTACCCTGTGTGCATGGGGGAGTTAGGGGAAACACTGATGAAGTTATGAGATGGAGGGGGAAATGGATAGATAAGAGTGAAATAATGAGAAATATCCTATTATGATGGATCAAGAGGAGATCCAGGAAATTATGCAAAAGGAAGGAACATCGCCTAATGGAAGACCGTACCAATATATGTTTAATAGGAAGAAAAGAGTAGTAGTCGAGAAGGAAGGATTGGAGAGTGACGAGGAAGAGGTAGAGGATATCTATGCTATGGATAACATAAAATAAATACTGCACACCACATATGAAAGAAAGACTAGAGGAGCGAGATATAATGAGGAAGCAAATACCTCTTTCTAGATCTGAATCAATGTAGAACCTACAACCCCATGTACGACTAACACATCAACAAAGAAATAATTGTTTAGAGAGCTAGTGACTACCGATCAGAAGAAGCTAGGAGATCAGACTAGAAGTGAGGGTACAAGTGGAAGTACCAACAACAATACAGATAGTGGTACAAGTGGAAGTACCGGTAGCAACACTGGTGGGAGTTCAAGCCCGAATAACAATACACATATAGTAGTATTGTGTGGAGCAAGTACAACATATTCAACAATGGAAGGCGTAGATCAAACAATAATATTACTAGAGTTTCATGGGGATGGATAAGAAGACCTAGAGAAGCACATATTCGCGTGTGAGCGAATATGGGAAGTGAAAAGAGTCACTGATGAGGAAATATAAGTAGTGCAACTAGCAATAACCTTCAGAAATCGCGCGCTGGATTGGTATATGAGTCTCACAGTAAACAATCCACAGGGTGCGCAGGGAACAATAGCATCAACCAAGCAGGCATTGATTACTGAGTTTCAGAGGCCAAAATTAGAGGATCAATATATGAATGAGATGATCGAGGTTAGAAAAAAACCAAGAGAATCCATATGGGACATCGATAAGAAGTTCAAGACATTGAAAGGTAAATTGAAGTATCCCATTTCTAACATGCAACATAGAAAATTATTTATAAATTCTCTATTACCACACTTTAAATACCCATTAAGACAACAAAAATTTTAAAACCAGGCAGATGCATTGTGATCCAGGATCTTTTTGTCCGGTGACTTATTAAAGAATTGTATTAAATGAGAATAAACTAAAGTACACCATAAAGAAGGAAAATATCAAAAGGAAAGAGACATAAGCATGCAATATGAACGCAAAAATTGATAATGGAGTTCGTCCCTGGTGGACTATGTCTCTGGGTCCTGCTCTCAAATGGGTAGGCCTTTTTATTAACTCCACAAAAGAATTGGGAAAAATACATAAGTATACCTCATTATGGAGTTAAGCTACAAAAGATTTGCTCAGATCAGAAAAAAAAACATCACCATTGTGTTCGTGGCGTCGAATTACCTAAAAATGTCTATCTCCACACCTCAATCCGAGTCTGGCACTTTCAGACCCAAGAAAAATCTCACCTCAGTTTCCATGCCTGCACCTGCAACGAATGAATGGACTATGTCTCGAAATCCATGCCTTTGTCTCGGAATTCATGCCAATTCTGTATGGTCGCGCCCTTGGTTCTCCTCCCTCATACACTGGTCGAAATCCCCTTTTATAATATAATGTGGGAGGTTTAGAATAAATGAGTTTGTTTTCCTAATAGCGGGCGGATGCTATATTAAGTCTTTGGTTATAGGAGGTCACGGGGTCGAACCCACGGGCCTCCGCTTTTAGCATATAGTTACAACCATATTTTGGCGCGCTGCTAAATTGGCAGAACAACTACTAAAATGGTGGACCAGGGGAATATGTCGCCAATATGGCAAAACCACTGCCATATTTGGCAGTGTATTTATTATATATATATATATTTTAAATTTTCGGTTGCTTGGAATTATTGGGCATTTTCCCACTGCCACGTGGTAGCCAAACATTGGCCCACATCACCTCATTATATAGTCATCCTGCCATGCCACCTGTCTACCACATCACACTGCCACGTGTCGTACGGATGCCACGTTATACTGCCATGTAGTGTACGAATACCATGTGTCCTGTACGGACTGCCACATGACACGTTTTCATTGGTCAACATGTTGGCATGAAAAGTCCAAAAATGAGTGACACATGGCAACCTCTAGTGCTGCTACATCATCATGACATGTGTCACCCTCTGCACTTTCCACGTAAGCTGTACAGACGATGATGTCATCTATATTGATGATGAAGCATCCCTGTCGACTGGGCTAGGTTGACCAAAACTTTGACCGCGAATATCTTTTGATACGTAGCTCTGTTTGACGAGCCATTTGCGTTGTTAGAAATATTACGACGTGATCTTTGCGATCATGCCATTTTCACTGAGTTTTGGGAACTTTGAATTTTTTCCTTTTCCTTGTCTACTGAAGCCATTCTAAGCATCCCGAGTTGCCTCTGTGAGTTCTGAGTTGTTCTTAGCCTTCTCTGGACCCTTTTTGGATCACGCCTTCCCACTGAGAGATTTTTGGACCACCAAAAGCTTTCATCAATCAACATGTAAGTGAGGGAAAAGTC